>VVHJ01004340.1:463-11794 GCA_015107715.1 Tylochromis polylepis | reverse complement strand
TCTAATGAGGACACTGCCAAAGGAGAAAGAAAAGAAATAGTTGCACAGCTTCTGTGACTGATTTCTCTGTACAGATTAATGGTGGCTGTTTATCAAAAACCCCGTTGCTAATGGATGATATCTAAAGAGACTGATGACGTTCTTTCTGCTATTATCATAGCCACGGTATTAAAATCTTTTAGTGATACTAAAGCTTGAGTTTTTCATAAGGATTCAAAAATGCACCACCAAATATTGTAAGTGAGGTATGGCACATAAACAGTTTCAGGTTTTAAAGTGGGATTTAGTTTTAGTCTAATAGCAGCTGAAACGCTTAAATTAATAGTTAAGTTTATGCTGTAGGCAATTCACACATTTAAAACCAACACTGCTTAACGGTAGCAAACACTCTTAATGAAATATAAAGGAGTATTTGCAACAAGATGAAGCCTCTGGGAGACTGTAACTGGATGCAGTGGTGCTTTGAGCTGAATGCTAAAGTCACTATGCTAGCATGCTCACACTGAATGTGGCACACTATAGATGTTTGGCATGTCTTCTGGTCTAATGCTTTCTATGCATTTTTTTTCTTTATTATGTTAGTGTGCAGAAAACAACAAAAATATTTCATCAGGGCCTGGGTTTGGTCCCAGGGTTTTTGTGTTTCTGAATGGAGGGTTCTTTATGGGCTCATTTTAGTTTGGGAACTGTTTGGATTTGATTTGTTCCCGTGTTTGTTAATATACTAATAGTGAGCTGGATCCCTCTGAATACTCCTGAGTTTTGATTTATGTCTTTACTTCATCTACATGATTTTTGTAAATAGTTTCTGTTCTATGATCCTACGTTTTGGGTCATGAGTTCATTGTTATTCTAACATGTTGAGTTTTATTTGTACTGTTGAGGTTGGTGTCTCAGTTTCAAAGAGTTATTGATTCTGTTTGCAATTTACTTGTAGTAACTGTTTTTTATCCTTGGCCTTTTGGCTTCAGAAAAGCTATATGCTAACAATGCTATACAGCTGTATTTAAAACTAGGTTCTTTACTGCCGTTGTTTGAATTGACAACATGTAGGCCTATTGGGAATAATATGTGGAGATTCTAAATATCTTTTATTCTGACTTTGTTACATACATTACAATAAGAGGTTATAACCATTTAAATACAGAACAATTTCAGTACCTGTACAATGTTCCAAAGTGTTTTTTTCTGGTAAACAAAATGAACTTTTTTTCACTTAATATTCATTACTTGACATTCAAATGAATTCTGCAAAATAAAGAAATGAATTCCACACATGCATTATATCCACATAAATAAAAAAAAACAATAAATAATTATACTCAAAATTATGTCAAGTATATGGGTCTTGTCTCTTTGTTTAATATATGTATTTTGGTAACTCCCTGTTTTCACAATGTTCTGGGTTAGTTTTGCTTTCTGTCCTCCCATTTGCTGGACTTTACATTAAATGATTTTGTTACTGATGTCATGCTAGCTCACGTGTTTACTGGACAATTTAAAAAAATATGACTGTCAACAGAATTTAAGCAATCACAGACAGAAAATCATCCTTAGTAAAATGTGTACAAAATAATTTGCCAATCGAATCTATTTTTCTCCATATTCTCCAGAAATCTGGCACTGCTGCAAATATCAGGCAAACCTTAAGACTCATCGAGCAATCGACATCCCTGAGGCCGCATTGTCTTCCATTTCCACATTATATACGCTTTCAAAGAAAGTTTAATTTTCAGTTCTGAAGCTTTTGTCTTTTTAAGTGCTTTATGTCACTTCTGGTTTTTCACATACCTCCAGAGTTCTGCAATATAACAAATGTTTTATGAAGTCTATAATTTAGTTGCCTTCCAGTCCACTGCTTATAACATCCCACTCAATTTGACACTCCATCAAAGCCCTTTCAAAGCCCAGACTGCATCAACAGTTCAAAGCTGTGATCCATCATTATACACTTACTGCTTTTTCTGTTGCTAGATTTTGTCTTTGTTGCTCTCAGACGATAACGCTTAAAAAATGGTGATGAGTGCAAAGATAAGTAGGCTTTGAGTCAAAGATAAATCAAGAGTCCCATTCATAACAAAAGCCCTATATCTATATGTCTAATCTCAGTGTAGAACGGCAGAAGAGACCAATATTTGTTCCTCACATAATAAAAAACACATTTAAAATATGCAGGAATCTATTGTTAACAAAGGAGACATAAACAAGAAATAAAAGAAGACTTAATTTTACACTATTAGACTTATGTTTGCAACGGATAAAAAGGAAATAAGATTGGGGCCATTTCATGTGAAAGTTACCCATGTGTTGCATATTTCTGCGCTGAAACATGTGCGTGTACAGTCAAACTGAATTAGCACCGACAGGTTCATCTGTAGTTCAAAAGAAGTTTTGACACCTCGGTTAAAGAAAACCCAAATTTATTTGAAAGGTAAATGTTTTTGAAAGTCTAAGTGACACATAGTTATTGCTTCAAAGCCATCTATATGAGCATATGTCTACTCCTTGGCTCTCTTGGGTGCCAGGGTGTGGAGAGCAGACTTGGTTGTTTTGAAGCAAATATGTGGCAAAATTTGGAATAATGCCCAAACTGTCAGTTTGGAGGGGAGAGAGGCCTACTTCATGAATTTTATGAATTTTGAAGGGACTTGAGCCAAAAAAAATCTACTAAACATGTATCTCACACTGTGGCACCACTGGCACTGCTGGCTGAAGTCCCTGCAGAGACTGTTTGTCTGATTGTGACTGGACCTGGTGATTATTTTTTGTCTTTTCGCCATAAAGGTTCTGGACTAAGAAAGAAAAAGGAGGGACAATAAGTTTACATGTGTCCAGTTCCTTGATGAGCAAAAACATGTGTCGCCAGGTAGGTGCTAGGTAGAACTGACAGCTCTATCACATCAGCCTACAACAACAAACAGGAAAATGTTTTATCCTTGCTGTTGCAGAAACCTGCAGAGATCTTGTGATACAGGGCTTTGGAGAAGCTCGATCTCCTTGGGGCAGTTTTCTTCTCACGGCCTGCAAAAAGTACAGTCTGATAGTTTGTCCGGGGGCACGCTGATGGTGGGGGAGTGCAGACTAACCCAAACATTCCCAGCCAAATCTGGACTCTGTCAGAGAGGTTTGCAAGTGGATTGCCTTAAGGCAGAACACCCACTTTTCCTCTTTGCACCATGGATGAGACAGCTGCTCAGTGCATGCCCACCCCTCTATTTTAGCCCTACTCTCGAAGAAGCCTTCGGTGTACAGTGTGCAGACATGACTCAGCTGAAAATAGCACCACCCACCTGGACAAATTCTCAGCTTTAAGCAGCACTTCTGCAGACAAATTTGGTGTCCCATCGTTCAAGCTGAGGAGACAAGCTACTGGCAATTATCTGTGGGAATAATCATGTTAATACTGAAAACTGTTTGCTCAACAGCAGCCTACCACATCCTCAAGAAAAGCTCTCAAGTCATCTAAAGCCCAGGATTTATTCACCTTTACAAAAAGATTGCTGTTAAATGCCCGCTCTTATAGGAACTAGGTTTAACTAAGGTTTTCCAAAGGCTGACATGAGAAACTTTCCTGTTGGTCTTGAGTAGGATTTAGTACACAAATAGCTTTTTCACTGTATCACATTCAAATGCTTTCTTGTGCTGTCCATGACCCGTTTAATGCTAATTAAATGCTGAAATGTGTACTGTACCATTTTGGAAAAAGCTATATGTTGGCTGACAGCAAACAGAATTTACACTGTACGAAGCCTGAAGTTGAGGGATGCTATTACAGAGCAATTCCCAGTCCTTACACTAGATGGCCACATTAGCCCATTCTCAACCACAGCCAATCTAGGGCAGGTAATCTGAAAATGGTCTCGCAAACTGATAGTTTATATAACAATCAATGCATTTAGCACCTAGGAGGACAGGCCGCAAATTCAATCTGATTGGAGATAATGGCTGGCATTTCATTTTGAGGGAGGAATGAAGTAGCTGCCATAGGCAAATGACTTTGTTTGCCAGTAACTCAACATCATCCTCTAAACGTCTGAGACTCTGAGGGGCGCCAGATGTTTGCAGCTGCATCCAAAACTGCCTGGGTATCGTGTTTAAGTACAAGGTCCACCAGTGTGTTCATAATTCTATACTGAGGAGTGGGAGCTAAAGTTGACAGCGGCAATGATGCTATTTCATTTCTATTTCTTCTCCCCTCGTCCAGCCCATTCCTCTCAGAGATACAGGTTAACTACATGCCCTCGCTACTACTTTGTGTCATAATGAGAGATTAAACAAAACTACTTAGCGAGGGTAATGAGGCTATCACTCAAAGTCAAAGTAATCTTGTAAAATGTGAGAGATGCAAAAGCAAAATAGATAGGCAGGTAGAGTGAGGCGCTTCTGCACAGAAACACAGCAAAGTCAGGCGGAAGCAGACGAAGACAGACAGGGTTTAAATTCTAATCAAGACCAGCTGTATCCTGCAACACCGGGCCAAATGTGATCACACTGAGCAGAACCCGATCACGGTTGTGTTAGTCATCATGTCTGCAGAGGTCACTACACACACGCACACACACACAGAGAACACACACACACTTCCTGCTCTAAATCAATCCAAGTGCCACTGGGCCAGCCCCTTGCTCTGTGTGGGTTAGACATCCACATATTATTATGTTACATTCTGCAGCCGCAGCAGAAGAGTCGCAGGGATTGGATGCTGCCCTCACTCTGCCAGAAAGCCGCGGTCTCATCGACCATCTTGGTTTTCCAAAAATACGGGTTGCCAGGGAGACAAGGAGCCACAGGCAGAGCGGGGAGGGCTGAATGACACAGTTGGTTTCCAGTTCTGTGAGCTGATTACTGTCGACTTTTTCCGACTGCGTGACTACTCCTGCTGTAGAATCTACGTTATTCATCCCCCTAAACTTTTCTTTCATGACTGACGTAAATCAGTTTAAAAGCTTGCCACAAACTCATTATAAGCCTTCAGCAGAGTCATTCAAATTCCCTGTTAGATATACACCTTTCTTCTTACAGCATAAAGTTCTGAGAATTCAGTGCGGAGGTGTTTCATTCTTTGACAGTCTGCCACTACCAACTTATGAAACATTATCCAAATCGCAGGGGGGAAGCAAATATGCACGTCCATCAGCGTTCTTTGTCGTTATGCTGTAATTTCACTTGGACACAAAGTACCCCTCAGAAAAGTGACAGTACAGGATCAAAATGGAAAACATAGACACATACTCATAAATGTATACCTGAAATTCTGCCTGGCACGTTATAGTGGGCACACAGTGGTGAATCTATAGTAATGTGACTTTGCATGACGTACATTCTGAATTTTCACTTTATTAAAAAAAGCAACTACTCTGAGAAAGACGGTGCATGTCTGAGGTCTGTATAGTTCAGATGCTACGTACAAATTCCATGCATTCATTTTCCTTACTGCGTGGAGAAAATTTTATATGCAATTCATACAAGATTCGTGACTTTGGACTGTTACTGCGGCTGAAGCTATAGTGTATGCATGTGAGAACCGTCAGCAAAGCGTACAGATTTCATTCAGAGAAGATTAATCGATCAGCTTCTACAGATAGATAGATCTGCCTGTTATTTTGTTGGAAAATCAAACTAAATGAAGACTAAAGCACGACGCACTATGGGGTAATTCTCCTAAATTGATCGCCTTTCAACACGCCAGAATCTCATCAACCGTTATAAAGCCATTAATCTGTCATTCTTTCATATTTTGTGCGGCTTGAGCATCAGACCAGAGTTTGAAGCAGGTGGTAATGCCTGTAGCCTGTCAATCACGAATGCACTAGTCAAACTAGGTCTCTCTTCCTGCATACTGCAGCAGAGAGACCAAATATATTCGTAAAATAAACTGCAGACAAGCCCCCCCCCCAATCACACTTTCATCTAATAACTTGTTCCAATATTGTTAGAAACACTGCAATAAACATGTTCTCTTTTCTCGTTAACAAGGAATGAAAGCTGGTGGTCAGCTTGAATTGTCATCAGGTAAAATGTACAACACTTTATAAGCATAAGGGAGTTTCAATATGGTAACTTTTCGAGCTTGATGAGCATGTGGGAGAATTGGTCATCTATCACACGTTCATAAGAACAAAGCATTACCTCTGTTCCGGTGTTACGTGTCAGTTTTGGGGGCTCATCGTTGACAGGTATGACAGTAACCGAGATGGTGAAAGGGAGGCTCCTGCGGTCAATGTCATAAGCAGAGACGGAGAGTGTAAAATTGTCCTCGGTGCTCTCTGTGCTGTCGTGCATGTAGTAGACTCTTCCACGTCTCATCTGCAAGAGACCAAAAGGATGCCAGTTATCATTCTACTCTCATCATGAATCATACCTGAGTAGCAGAACACATAATAAAAGGTCAGATGAACTTAAAAGGTGAAATGAAATTTTACAGTGCGACTGCGTCTCTTAACATCTGTACACAGTGGAAACCAGGGAGCCATAACTTCTCTATAAACCTGGATAAATCTTTTAGGAGGAACTCAAAATCATGACCTGCATACAGCATTATTCAAAAGTCTTGCGCCATTCCTCAAAGTGATCTTGAACAATAGTTTTCTCAAGACCTTAGCTACTTGCTCCAAACTTTGAACGAAAAATTTCCCATTTTGATTTATCACTCCATGAAATCTATTGCCACTCATTTTCAGACCAGTAGTTATTGCTGCGCATTGTCAGAGGAATGCTTTCTTCTTTTTTTTGTTTGTTAAGCCACTTAAAACCGATCATTTAATTATAACAAAATGCAACTAACTCAAGGTCACAGGTCAACATATGACAGACAACAAAGAACCATTCTTAAGGAGGAGACACAGAGAAAAGGACGAGGTATGCAAAATTAGACAAGTACCTGACTAAAAATCAATGGCAAAAGATTTTATGGAGTGATGAATCCAAATGGGAAATTTTTGGTTCAAATTATTGTTGGTATTGTTGGTGTTGCTACAGCTATTTGTAAAGCACGGTGGAGGCTCTGTCATGGTTTGTGGCGGCATTACAGCCAGTGGTGTTAGGGATCTTATCAAAATTGATGGAATTATAAACACAGAAAAGTACTGCTGATCACATTTTAATCCAGTCTGATTGGCAACAGCTTCATTCTTCATCATGACAGTGATCCCAAACACGCTGGCAATGCAACAAAAGCATACCTGGAGAGAAAAGCAGCAGTGTGGGATCATCTTTTTCAGAGGACATCCAAAGAAGAGCTTTGAATGTCCTTCAAGAAGTCTGGAGAACTATTTCTCAAGACTGGTTAAAGAAATTATAAGAAAGCTTGCTTGAGAGAGTTCAGGCTGTGAGTAAAGGTGGTCATATAAAATACTGACTTTCAAGCTTACTGAAAACACTGTTTTTGCTTTGTATACTGCATTTCCATTTGTGTTTGCACATTTCAACAGAATTGCCGCAGCTATTTCCCATTTTCGTAGAAAAATAAAACAAAATGAGGGTCGGCCCAAGACTTTTTCACAGCGCTGTAGTTTCAAAATGTTTGTCACGTATGGAGCACAATATGCTTATTCTTCACAGCAAGACTCAGTCCACCTGAACTGCCATCTTGCCATGAACTGCCATGAACTGATAGTGTCTTTAAACAGTGAAACTACTGCCACAACACTGTATTATTACAGTCAAGTGTAACGAAATCAAGGTACTGATAAGGGTAGTCTACCAAACTGAGCTTGGAACAATTTTAAACTGCACTTTTTTTACAATGCTCTTTGTAACTTTTAAAAGCAGTCTACAAATAGGCTCTTTTGCTTTCTTGCCTGGAGCTACTGTAGATGAGAAGATAAATACTACTCTCTGGTCTGGGTCATAAATCAATTGGTTAAATATGCCAAATTTGCCAGGAGACAGTTTCCCTAGCTCAGCATAAAGATCGGTCTTTTGCATTGATTAAATAAACAACTTACCGTATGTAAGTGGGCAGTAGAGTTGCTGGTAAGTGGAGTTTTTGATAGACTCTTTCTTTTGGATAGCTGTTCTGTTATTTTTATGTGAAGCCAGACCCAGTGTCTTCTAGATGTAACCTAATATTTATTGGACACGTCTTAGCAAAGAAAGTGTTTCAAAGTATAGTTTCAAACTATTTCTTTAAAAGGATTATACTTTAAAAAGATGAGGAGAATATATTGTGTATAGCATACACTGTATTATTTATGTTTTTCCTCCAACCAGATAATATGATACAAGTTCTCAAAGTCGAGAAAAGGCTATAATCAGGTCTAAATGTCTGTCTGATAGCAGCTCAGGAGCAAGTGAGATGACACCTTGAGAGAAACCAGATGCAGAAAGGAATCAGTCATCCATTGTTAAGGGAAGTACATAGAAAACAGCGGCTGTGGCTGGGCCGAACAAAGCGCTTTCCCTTTTTGTGTTCTTGTTTAAAATCTTTGCCATCTGGGTCAAATAATTGAACTTAAACATCCTTTTTCACTGATACTTTTTGACACATTTACAGATTCAGAACACTCCTCTGCAAAGAGAACAATTAGATCTTTGTCTAGACAAAAGCCAGAAAGCAACAGAGATGAAGGGACCTGCTTCAGAGAGCAGCAATTACCAAATGGATTCCATATGAGTGGCATCCTTTTGGAATAACAACCCTCATCATCATTACTGATCAGGGAAAGTCAGAGAGAAAATCAGTCTGCTTGCTGGAACAATAAACAGTTGCTGGTAAATGGACACTTGGCCAACTCAGTAAGGCTGATGTGTATGGTTGTGTTTATTACTAGCTGCAGACTTTATGTTAGTCTAATTTTAGACTGATGAAAAGTCTCTTGGTCTGGTTGGCTACTGAGCTTTGGAATATAAATGGCAAAGGCATGCTCGCTGTGTTCAGAAAACATGCACTTATATAAAGAAGACAACGCAGACTTTAATAGTTTACCACAGACCTAATGGAGACCTAATGGAAAGCTGAAACTGATTAAAACAAAGACATAACAGTGTTTCACGTTACTGGATGTTCATATGACAGACCCTGTGTTCTTGTGACCCATCTGGACCACATGGCACATAAAGTTAATTGAAATTATTGTGGCAGGCATTCATGTGAATCTGTTTGAGTCACAATGTGTTATTGTAGGCTGACATAACCTCAGTGCCCAAACTGATGTCTTTATTGCAGCACTACCACTAGTCCAGTGTGCATTCCCAAGTGACATTTGGGGACTTTCCTACTTGAGCTTCAAATAATATTGAACTTAGCAAAAAAAAAAAACCCCAAAAACCCTACAGCTTTCCCACGTGGCACCCTCTGGATGTGAAAAATTGAGCCAATATGCAAAGGCCCCAAAAGAGTGCAGTTCATCTAATGATCACTTGAGGCTGGCTCCAAAATCTAGTCAGTCCTCGTGGAATAAAAATGTTTATTTTTATAATAATTGCGGCTTGATTCACAAAATATTCAATATGAGGCCTGAACTTAAATTCTTATTTGGGATAACTAACTGGACTGGATTCTCTGAGTTTAACATTTGATGAAAAATTAAAAGAAAAAGTACACAATTTTTTTCCAGCGTTCATTGCAGTAGACTCATTGGAGTTTCACATTAGACTCTTAAAGACACAACATGAGCGAGTCTGGCTGTAGTAAAGTGCGGGAGCGCTTGTGTGCACTCACATATTATTATAGGAATTCAGCAAGCCAGTTTATTTTGGCTGCAGGCGCTCCAAAGGCATCGTCAGTTTTTCCACAATGCTTCAGCAAAGTAGAGCAGAGTAGTGGGTTAGATGTAGGAGCTATAAGATATATGTCTAACTAGGTCCACTCAACTATGCGGTCCATTCAGAATGCATGAGGTTTTTCCACCGGTAACTACTCATGCATTTTTCATATTTTCCTAAAGCTGGGGTGTCTGAACCACATGGAGTGAGACGAGCTAGCTGTGCTGCAGAAGCTCCCAGATTTTCTCTCCTCTCTCCATCTGGTGTAGCTACACAAATCCAAACAGCACCGAGTAGTAGCTGAGAAAAGTTCCAAAGTGACGCATTGTTGTGGTAATCCTCTTGAACAACTGCCCTTTTCTACTAGTGTGAGAAAGATGTTACACTGCCCATTCATGTTTTTTTTTTCTTGTGGGAATATTTTTGGACCCAGTGTGATAAAAATGTATGAATCTTTGTCCAAATAAAATTCAGGTTCTTTGTATGGACACAAGACAGAAAGAAATCTGTTTAACCCTTACAATATTATACTGAAAATCAAATGTTTTGGGCCACTTGGCAACACATGTGTTACACATAAGCTAACCATTTGGTGCAAGCAGCCATTTGGTAAATAAAAAGTTTGCACTGCTTCTTCCTGCCAATTTTCAGGGCAACAACAAATGTCAGATTTTTAATAGAACTTCAAAATCCACTTTCCAAGGAGCTACAATAATGATTCTTCTTCCTCCACATGCTCGTTCCTCATGAGGCTGGCAGGTTAGACATTTCTGGCAGATATTCACAGTTAATGGAAGTGTATCATTGGTTTACGCATGTACTGGAAATAATGAACGCCAAAAATGACATGGTTAGAGCAGAAGAGCTCATTAACTATGTACTTTGTCTGCTTACCTCTTCTAATGAAAAGTAAGAAAGCTCCTCTCCACTCAAGGAACGGATATCCCCGTGTTGCGGTGGTTCCTCCACAATAATGTCAATGTTTGATGAGTTGTAGAAGGGGTCCAAGATGTTAATAATGTCTGCATTAATTACTCTGCTGAGGCCCTCCTTCACGGTAAAGTTGAGGGTCTGGACAGGGATTAGCCTGGGCACGATATTCACAAAGATGTGCAGGTCCTCCACTGTGGTAAAACCATTACTGACATCCACTGTGAAGACATCATGCCCCTGAAAGAAATAAATGTAGGAAATAATTTATTGATGTTCAGAGAAAAACCTCGCACCTTAAAACCATTAGAAGCTGTGGTCGCCTTTCATCTAGTTTTAGTTTCATTGTGAATATGAAAGGGAATGAGATTAAGAAGAAGAAGAAGAAGTAATTGATTAATTACAACTGAATAAAGTCATCAGGACACTAACATAGAGTGAAAACCATCCCCACAGACACAGTGGCCAGGGAAACAGAAGAACATCACATCAAGAAGGCCCTGAGTAAATGTGGTTATCCCAGCTGGACATCTGTCAAAGCTGGGAAAGCGCCTAAAGAAAGCTCCAGCCAATCCAGGAGAGAATGACAACTGCTGCCTAAGCGAAAACCCTTCGTGATCCCTTATGTGTCAGGAGTATTGGAACAGCTGAGATGCATTTTCTCTAAACACCGTGTCTCCGTGGCTTTCAAACCCC
>VVHJ01004338.1:5513-21160 GCA_015107715.1 Tylochromis polylepis | reverse complement strand
TCCCTCGTTATCCCTGAGTGTATTTAAGCCCTGCGTTTTCCTTGCTCTTTGTCACGTTGTACCCTCTCCATGCTGTGTGTTGTCTCCGTGCTCCCCGTTTCCTTGAGTTTCCAGTTCCCAGTGTTAGTTCTTAGTTTCCGTGTTCAGGATTTGGTTTGCTTTTTTGAGTTTATTTTATAGTGTTTTTTCCCAGCAATAAAGCTGCGTTTTGAGTTTACCCTCCCGTCTGAGTGTTTTGCGTTTGGGTCCTACATCCTGCCTGCCGCACAGCGTATCATGACATAAATAATGTGCTGTTGTATTGTTTTCAATGTAATACAGGTCCAAGATAATTTAACAAAGTACTGTTTTCAGTTTGATTTTAATTTAACATATGTCCCAACTTTATCTGATTTGGGGTTGTAGTAGTGTCAAATTTTATTTGAATTTCCACCCTTTCACCATCCTTTGAGACCATATAGTAAATGTGCATCGTTAGGACCAATAGTAGGTGCTACTGACAGCAAGCATGCCTGTGATTGTTTATGCGTGCTTCTCTAAATAGTCGCCCACAACCAACGCTGTGATGTCTCCATTTGTTCTACGGCATCAGTGTTAATTAGAGAGGGCAGCCAGAGAAGAGGCCCAGACACACAGGACAGAGAACAAAGGCTGAAGTGGACCACATGAGGAGCAGCAGGTCACAGCTCTGTCCATATTACCTATAATTGTGTATCTTCGCAGCATGCATTGTTGAAGGAAATCTGTCTTCTAGCTCCTCTTTTTTTTTCTATATTTCTTTGCCCTTTTCCTCATTTTTCCATCATCTCCTCCTTTCATTTATTTATTTATTACCTCATTTCCTGTACCCCCAGCTTATGTTGCTCAACAAAGAATCTGATTTGCCACATGAAGGAACTGAACAGAAATGCAGAATGATTTTTTTTTTTTATCCCCAAACAAAGGGTTATTTTATCCAGCTTTTCTATATCAGAATTTTAAATTTTTGCCATTTAAGTTTGTTGTAGAAAATATACACAGGAAAAACAAAATCTGCAGACGGATACGTTTTTGAAATGTCTGATCACCAGTTGCATAATATAGCAAAAGGTGTCCATCTCTGCTTTACATTTACAAGGATTCAATGGACCAGAAACAGGCTTTAAAACAAGGGGGTGGTGAAGTGGTAAGCACTGTTGCCTAACGGCATAAAGGTTCTACCACCTGTGTGTGTGTGTGTGTGTGTGTGTGTGTGTGTGTGTGTGTGTGGTTTGCATGTCCTCTCCATGTCTGCATGGGTTCTCTCCAGGTACTCCAGCTTCCTCCCACAGTCCAAAGACATGCAGTTGGGGTTAGGTTATATGGCAACTCTAAATTGACTGTAATTGTGAATGTGAGTGCAACTGGTTGTCTGTTTCTGTGTCAGACTGGTGACCTGTCCAGGGTGTAACCTGCCTCTTGCCCTATGGTAGCTGGGATGGGCTCCAGCACCCCCATGACCCTGATCAGGATAAGCAGAAGTGGATGGATGAAAGACAAAAGTAGATCTTATCGGTCATGATGGCTTTCACCGTGTATTCTGATGCTTTTCCTGCTACTGAATAAAACCATCCTTAAAGGAAGACTCTTCGGGTGCAACTGCAACCAAAGCATTTGACAGTTTTCTACCTTCCATTTGTAAACTTGTTCTGTTTTTGCAGGACAAAATGCAAATATGCTCCTGTAAGATGCAAATTTGATATACTAGACCTAAATTCGCTTTAGGTACATCAAAAAAAAAGGAGATAGAGAGACAGAAATCCTGTTGTTGGAAATATTTCTTTTCACTTTTCATCTTACCGATAGCAGCGGCTCTCTGGTTTCAAACCTCGTTCTGTAATCACAAAGAAACCACAGACCCACTTACTGGCTTGTGTTTAGCAAATGATTCATCCCTGGAACATAATTCAGCCAAACGTTGTCAGATACTTTCTGCAGCCTGAAGGCCCAATAAAGTTTTGTTTCCCAAACTGTTTATGCCATGATGTTTCAGATTAGAGATGAGAAAGACATCTTCAGTGGTGCTCTCATGCCACGAATCCCCATTAGCTTAGATATCCGTACACTGAGGCAGAAATGGAACACAAAATCCAGAAGTATATCTGTAACTGTCTCTTCTCCTTGACAAACCCACAACATCATAACAGCATCACACACAGTTCATTACATTAGGTGACTCATGGATCTGTTCTCTGTGGAGCCTCTCTTCTGTTTATTAATCCCTCCAGCTGAAGCAACCCTGCATAATTATTATGCTCACCGTGACCTTCCAGCGGCTGCTGAAGTTTGTAAGTCAATAGATTATTGAGAAGCTGAAGAAACTTTGCTTTTTTCCTGTTTTTTCCACTCTGTTAGTCTTCATAAAGGTCAACAACCCACACACTTTGAGCTCACACAGTTTTCTGGAGTTGTCAGAAAAGGGTTTAGGAAAGCAAGAAATCACATCTTAATATAGCTAGAGAATGAGAAACCAATCACACTGCCTTTATCCAACTATAGGGGTAGATTTTACCTTTAACATCACCGTTTTTTCCCCCTCTGTTTTTGAGGAACAACAGCATGGTTAAGCTGGCTTGTGAAACAGACTAATTTCATCATAATTTCTATAATAAAACTGGCACACTTCAGCTCATCAGCAGCCATTTTCTTCTGCTCCTCTTTTAAACACTAGCAAGTGCCATGCTCACATAAGCCTTGTGTTTTTCATTTTCACTCTCTTCACCAGCTCCCTACCAGGTGGATGTTCTGCAGAACTCACAGTCAACAAAGACTCCTCTCTGGCTTCTTGTCTTGGGGGATCTCAGACCCACAGATGTTGCGCCTGTTAGGATGATAGATGGCCGTGGTAATCATCAAGCTATAATAACGAAACTGGAGCGAGCTGGGGGGGCAAAAATATGAGAAAGATGGATGTCTGAATTATAATTTTCCCATTGTTTAGCCCTCAGTGAGTTTGGAGACCAGTAACTGTGACACTCGTGGAAACTGAGGTCTGGGAGCTGCTGCTGGGAGTCACGGAGATATGAGGGAGAGATGAGAAAGTGAGAGAGAGAGAGGGAGATTAGTACTTAATCATGTGTGGTGCAGCGTGTGTGAAAGCCTACGAGGCCACTCAGGTCTGCTGGATGCACCTGAATCGGGGTGATCTCTTCCTCTCCTCCCCCTCTCTCAGATCACCGCTCTGAAGCGCTGACAGAGAGCGGACAGTCTCTCACAATAACCGGCTGTGTAGCAGCCTCCGGCTTATCTCATCTCCCCCCCTCCCCGGTGCCGACCCGCACCGACTGTTCCCTTCTCTATCAACTGAATCTCCCCGACACACAAGAGAGGCAGAGCTGCGGTCGTGTTTCACTTTCTTTGCTTGTACGGAGCTCGCATCTCGCATCTTTTCCCCGGATCTTTGTTTCTGGACGGCAGGCTGCGGCTGTGTAATGCCCCGGTGAGTGCTGGATGGTTCCTGGTGTTATCTTTGCGTGTATTTCTTTCTTCTTCCTCTTGTTGTTTGCCACAGAACAGATGCTCAGATATGTGAGATACGTGTCTGACACAGGGCTGTTTATGGTTGGAATACTTTTCCCCCCCTTATAAACTGGGCTTTATGTTTTATTACATGCACTTCCATTACATTGTTTTTGTTCTGTCAGAGGGGCGTTTCTAGAGTGTGTGTAGACACACAAAGGCAGCTGCATCAAGCCAGCGTGCGCAGAGGAAGAACATGCAGTGTTTCCCATCTAAAGTGGGCTAAAAACTGCCTTTACGCTAATTGGGAAGTAGATCGAGTATAAAAGAGAGAGCGACAGAAAGAGAGAGAGGAAGATGGAAAAGAGAGAGTAGAAAACAAAGCTACAGAGGCTCCTCTGGGACAGAAAGGCATCAGCACAAAGCTGGGAGTATGACAGATGTGCCCTTGTTTGCACATATCTGCTATCACCTACAAATTCGGTAACATCATACTGGCTCATGCCAAGAGTTCACTTTTATTTCCCTCCTCCTAAATATGAATGAAAGAATATGTTATATTCTTTTAAGGGTGTTCACTCTGAATTTAAATATAAGACGCCAAACATTTTTTGGACTGGATAAAGAAACTGCATTGTTATTCATAATATATAGTCGTGTTGCATAACCTGAAGAAATATAGAGAATAAATGCTCAGTGTGTGTGTGTGTGTGTGTGTGTGTGTGTGTGTGTGTGAGAGAGAGAGAGAGAGAGAGAGCACCAGCGACATTTCTAGTGGTTATGCATTATTTATAAAGTTACCCCAGTGCTGCACCTCCCACCCAGCACCACTGTCAGTGCTGCCTCTCTAGTCTCTCTGTTCTCACCTTACACTCTTGCAGCCTCTGACAGTCAGCCTGACTGAGCTTAACATGAGTGTGTAAGTATTTTAAAGGCTGTGGAAATGAGGGGGGGTAAAAGCACCTGCAGTCCAGTTCAGTTACAGGGTGTATGCTCTCCATTTCAAGTAAGAAAGAGCTGAAAGAGGGAAGAGTTCATTCACAACCGTGCCCTGAGGCTTCTGGTAGCACAGAGATTTGTTTTATGGATTGATGAAGTCACCTCTGGGGCTGAAGAGAAGGAGAAAGTCAATTCTTTTGTTTGCTACCTCTATGTGACCTTCCTGGGTTAGAAATTGGAACTAAAATTGTTTAAGGCAGATCAAAAAATGAAAGGATGATCAAAAAACTGCCATCATATCAATCTAGTCCACCCTGTCAAATAGACTTTTTGCTTTGATGTGATAACAGTTTCATATAGCTCATATTAAAGCACCATAAAATTGATCATCCTCTCTCTATGCACTCAAAGTTACTTGCATAGATTAGGTTACAATGCCATTTGGTGTTATATAATGGTAACTCTGCCGCAACAGACCCTGTTAACACCAGGGCTCTGCTGCCGGCTAACTTTCCTTGTTATCTTCCTCATCTCCAACCTCTCACCTCGTTTCCTCTTTCCCTCCCCAGCAGCAGGAGCAGCAGATGTGCTGAGCGACGCAGTTAATAGCTGTGTCTTCCTATACTGGCCTTGATGCTGATGCTGCTGAAATCTCTACATTCATGAAAAGGCAACAGGAAGCAGATTTCTGAGGGATTACACCCAAGCACATGTACACATATGCATACAGAGTGGATACCACAGTTCCAGGAATTGTCTGGCGCCCAGGTGTGGAGCTCCCTCTGAATGAACTCGCATGACTGACAGAGGCACTAGTATCATGGAAGAAGAGGAGGAGCCAACAGAGTCTTATTGAATTTAAAACACATGACCCCTCCTCCCTTTTTTTTCCCTGCCTCGCCATCAAAGGCTGCTTGATGACTTGTAACAAACAGCAGAGCGTGCAGAAACAGAGAAGAGTGCAGAGCCGACCATCCGCCTGCTGCTGCTGCTGTCCCATGATACATCAAGTCAAGAATCAGCCACATGGAGGGTTGTTTCTATGGATACCCCATGCCCTGAGTAGTATTAATAAGGCTCCCTGATATTCTGACTATCTGTGCATGAAGATACAGGCAGAGATTAGAAGTGCACCCCTGCAGCAGACTTCAGCTCTAAAATAAAACATCTGTGAGGGAGAGATAGACATCATCACCATCAAGAGTCGAGAGGAAAATGCTGAAGGAAAAAATAAGTTATTTTTAAACATGCACTGTAGAGGCTTTACCAGCATGTTAAAAGTGTCCCTGTGTGATCACTGACTAAGCCAAATATTACAGTTTTACATATTTGTATCTGTACTGGTTTTTGTGTTTTGCTCAGTCGCACCGTTTCTCGAAGGCATCAGAGTTCATCTTCTTTGTCCTTAGTTTGGGATAACACAGGCAACAGATGGTGAAGTACAACTTGAATTGCTCCACACTGGACTAAATGGAGAGGTCAAATGATGCACAAAATCTTATTCTTTCGGTTCCATGGAGATCATTTCTTTTCTTGCAATTCTAAGAATAGCTCTTAAATTCAGCACAAGCCTTTCTTAATAATCCCTTTTAAAGTTTTGGTTCATCGCTTGAATTCTCACTATTTTCCACAGGAATACTCCTGCGTTGTGCTTTTGTCGACAAGGAAACATCTATCTACATGTATCTAAATGCAGCAGCTAACTAAATAAAATTCAGGTCTCCTCTCACCAGCAAGATGTAACATTGTGTGCATAAAACAGTAAAACAATCATTGTTAATTAAGAGATTAAATCCGTCGTCTGGTACCTAGAATCAACTCTAGAGTGAGCAGCGATGGCCACACAGGACACGTCGGACTTTCTCCATGGCTTCGACCTCGGTGGTCACTTTGTTGACCCTAGACCTCTCGGTACAGGTGTCACAGGCTTGGTCCTGTCAGCTGTGGACCAGCGGACTGGAAAGCGTGTAGCAATTAAAAAGCTGGTGATGCGAGACGCCGTGACAGTGAAACACGCCCTGAGGGAGGTAAAGATCACCCGACGGCTGCACCATGAAAATGTGGTGAGGGTCCATGAGGTTTTAGCTCCATATGGACGGCCCTTGCCCCGAGATCTGACCCAGCTCAGCGCCCTCTACATTGTCCAGGCGTGCATGGAGACTGATCTGGCTCGGCTGCTGGAGCAAGGGCCGCTACCTACAGGTAAATAAAAGGAAGAATAGAGAAAACTCAACCAGCAAATCGCCACAAAGTTATAAACAAAGCAGGTTTTTTTTAGGACAATTTGGGCAATTTAAACTTCAGGGTCAAAAATGAATCTCAAAAACCTTTTTAATGCTTTGTGCTCCACAAAGCAAGGCAGAAATCTCACATCAAAACAGTCAACATGGATAAACAGCAATACAGACCAGAGGGAAATGTATTTATTTTTTATTACTGCCTATATCCACACATGATGTTTTCAAAAATGATAATAGATGTTTTTTTTAAAGATGAATGTATGTACTTATACAATGTATATGGACATTGGGGTGTATCGTGACGTGCTGATTTGATTTTTGCCCTTGAACAGGTCATGCTACTCTGCTGTTCTACCAGCTGCTGAGGGGACTGAAGTTTATCCACTCTGCCAATGTCTTGCACAGAGACCTGAAGCCAGCCAACATATTTATCAACACAGACCAACTACTGCTCAAGATCGGAGACTTCGGGCTGGCCAGAATAGTCGACCCTCATTATTCTCATAAGGTAAGCGTGAAGACGCACAAGGACCATTGAAGGACCCATGCACACAGACACACAAACACACACAGAAGTGCATGATCTGCAGGGAGACTCCTGCTCACAAGGTGGCAACTCATAGCATGGATAGCTTGCTCAACAAAGTTTTCCAAATGAGCTACAGTGTCTTTTCAAATTGGTAAATGGATGGGAATATTACAACAGTACTGCACAAAAGTCTTGAGCCACCTCTCGTTTCTTTATATTTTGCAAGTAAAACTGGAAACTGGTGCACTGAGTTATTAAAACACGTGAGTTTGTACAATTCTAAGAAGCTTGAATGTCAATATTTAGTGTTACCGTCTTCATCCTCCAACGCAGCCTGAACTCTCTTAGGGAAATTTTATTGTCATTTCTTTAGGTAGTCTTCAGGAATAATTTTCCAGGCTCCCTTAAGAACTTTTCACAGCTCTTCTTTGGATGTTGGCTGCCTTTTGTTCCATTCTCTGTCAAGATGATCACACACTGCTTCAATAATGTTGAGATCCAGGCTCTGGGGAGGCCAATCCATGATAGTGTTTCAGTGTGTTTTTCTATCCAGGCATGTTTTTACTGCACTGGCATTGTGTTTGGAATCACTGTCACAATGAAAAACGAAGCCGCTGCCAAGCAGATGCTTTCCAGATGGTACTGAATGGTGGATCAAAGTCTGACTGTACTTTCTGCGTTCATAATTCCATCAATTTTGACTTATTGTTGTACCTCTATCCTGACCTTCTCCATACATCATTGACAATGATTAGAAACAAAATTTTCAAATTTGAGTTATCACTTCCTCTTGCCTTATGACAGCTGGGATATGCTCCAGCCCCCCTGTGACCCAGAACTGGATGGATGGATGATGAAATAAGAGATGCTCAAGCCTTTTGCACAGTACTGTAGTTGTTGGAAGTCTTTATTTAAGTGCATGTCTATAAGAAAATACTGGTCTTATGACCAAAGAAGTATGTATGTATCCCAATTATTCTCACTTAATGTTTTTGTAGTGCATGTAAATGAAGCCAGAGTGCCAAGATCTATTTTGACTGGAAGCTAATTAATGCCTCTTTTCATTTTTTATATAAATCTTTAAATCCATGATCTCCAGACTGCAACCAACCACGAAGGGCTCTGTTGGCCGCATTGATTTTGAAATAAAAATAAAAAAATAAAAAAACTAATCATACCAAACATTTCAGCCAACTTGCGGGGGATTTTTTTCCTCTCTTCTCATTTCTCTGAAGCACTGTATGCCATTCAACTGCTGATGGCTACATCTAGGCAGCACATTGTAATATCAAACATTATCTCTGCTCTATCTCATTATGGTAGAATTGTTATTAGGGAAGAGACACCAATTCCTCAAACCCTATGTGGTTATCAGGCAGCTGATAATACACAATAAATAGTGTACTGCTGCAGAAGAATCCTCTCAAAGAAAATCAGTATGCATATTCTTTCTGAATTTCAATTTGCAATGAGGAATCTATCAGGTTTTAATTTTATATCACGATTGGATGCTTATCACTAGTCTGATCCTGCATATGTAAAGCACACACGTCGACCAAGCAGCCAGAATTTCATAATCTCCAATTTTGAAAAGTGTGTAACTGATATATCTTTCCTTACACGTTGCAGTGCAGCCTATTGGTTTTATCATATATTATTATTATTGGCTTCTCTGATTACATATCTCCCTGTTTGATATTGCCAACCTATGTGTTTCACAAGAAGATTCCCCTTCAGCCCAAACCCAGCTATTTATGTCTTCTTCCCAGAGCTGATATCAAGTTTTTCACTAATTAAACTCTGTGGTTAGTCTGTCAATGGCATATAAAGACTTCTGAAAGATTAGTGTGACAATTTACTGCTCTATTGTTCAGCTTTATTATGTACAAAGATCCCAAAGCCACACTGTAACACTAGCAGGACTAAATGTGTGTGCGAGCTTATATGTTTGTGTGGGGTTTTTTTGGGTCTGTGCTTGTGAAGAGGAGCTCTTGTGAAAGGCGATCTTTGTCAGCTCAGAGCACGGGACTGGGGATCAGCTGGGTGCAGACACAGGGGTGCATCTGGAGAGGGGGAGGTGGAAGGGAAGAGGAGAAGGGAGAGATAGAACAGATGAGAAGCAAGGGTGAGAAATTTTGAGCCAGGGAAGGCTAAGCGAAAGAGCTAAAAAGTGCAGTAAAAAAGTACAAAAGCAGAGGCAGGGAGAAAAAGAAGAAACATGGAGAAAAGCTCAAAGCAGAGATGCCAGAAAAGGGCGAGAAAAAAGTCAGAGGCTACATTTTTTTCAAACACATTTCTCAAAAACACTATTTCAGTACTGAAAAAGCATTTTCCAACACAACTCACACAGTCATGTGAATGTGAAGTACACTCACTTTTGGTTCTAAGTTTTTTTTTTAATATTATTATTATCAAGATGCAATTTTAAAATTTTTTTAGTCCTTATCAGGTCTTACAATTAGATAAATGGAACCTCAGATGAACAACAACATATTACATGACACATTACACCATGTCACATCTCATTATTTATTTAACAAATATTAAGCCTAAATGCAGAAGCAGTGTGTGGAAAAACACCTTTACAACTTCCATAGGAATTAAGAGAGTAAGTAACAGCCAGGTGCTGTTAATCAAATGGACCTGATTAACTGAGCACGTTTATGAAGCAGAAGTGTTGTCATTTTGCTGGTCTACAGCATTCAGGTGTCTGTTAACACAATGCAAAGGAGTAAAGACATCGGCAGTGATCTTAGACAAGTAACTGTTGCTGCTGTTGTAAGTCCATTTCCAAACTATTTGAAGCTGATCATTTTACAGTGAAAAAGATTATTCACAAGTGGAAAACATTCAAGTCAGTTGCCAGCCTTCCCAGGAATGCACGTCACAGTAGATTCACCCCAAGGTCAAACTGTGCAATGCTCAGAAAACCTGCAAAAAAGAAGCAAAAAAAAATCCACCAGCTACATCTCAGACTCTACAGAGCTCAGGTAGGATGTTAAATGTTAAAGTTCGTGGAAATATAATTAGAAAAAAGCTGAACAAGTGTGGCTTGTTTGGAAGGGTTGCCAGGAGACACGAGAAAGTCTCTTCTCTCTAAAAAAGACCAGCATGGCTTAGGTTTGCAAAGCTGCATCTCACCACACTACAAGACTACTGGAAAATTTCCTTTGGACAGTTAAGACCAAGGTGGAAATGCATGGCTATAATACACAGCAGATTCTTGAAGAAAACCAAACACAGCATATCAATGCATACACCTCATACCAACTGTCAAGCATGGTGGTGGAGGGATGATGATTTGGGCTTGTTCTGAAGCCACAGGACCTGGGCACCTTACAGTTATTGAGTCAGTCATGACATCCTCTGTGTACCAAAGTATTCTAGAGTCAAATGTGAGAGCATCTGTCCAACAGGTAAAGCTTGGCGGAAATTGGGTCATGCAACAGGGCAATGATCTCAGGCACACCGCCAAATCTACATTAGAATGACTCACAAAGAAAAGAATCAAATGGCCCAGTCAAAGTCCAGGTCCCAACCTGATTGAAATGCTGTAGTAGGACCTTAAAAAAGCTGTGCGGAAACAAATGCCCACAAACTTCAATAAACTGGAGCAACATTTCAAAGACGAGTGGAATCCTCCACAACAATGTGAGGAGCTCATAAAGTCATACAGAAAATGATTACTTCAAGTTATTGCTGCCAAAGGTGTTTTTCTACAAATTACTGAATGATGGGGCGTAATTAGTTTTTCACACACTGCTTCTATATTTGGCTTAGCTTTTATTTTTAATAAATAATGACATGGTGTAATATGTTGTGTTGTTTACCTTCTGAGTTTGTATTTAAATAATTCAGACTACAGATAGGGTTCTAAATTGTGTTTATTGTCCTTAGGACTGAAAAAGTCTTCTTTTTCACATGACTGTTTCTTGTCCTACATATTATGACTGATATTATTGTACCAGACCATTGTTTTGCTGAGAATACCTGACTGCTGATACGAATCAAAGCTAATACTCATTGGATGTTGTTTTCAAGGTTTTAAATTCTACCTTATAAAGCAAAAGATTAGCATTTGTTGTAGAAGAAAGAGTCCTGTAATGCAGAATGAAGTACAATACAGCAGTACAAAAGAAAAAAGGAAAAAGATAAAAACAGATGAATGGCATGCAGACTGTCAATGCCAAAAAAATAGGCTTTATTACAGTAGCAAAAGGAACCAGTCTTAGGAACCAGTGGACATTCTGTCCCTCTGTTTGGCTACATGACCAAGCACTTACTACTCTTCCTAGTACTGCAACAGGGGGACATCTTCTGTATTCTACCCACATCACATCCTTCATCTTCAAGGGGGTTGGTTATTACCCCCATGAATGTTTATCTAGGCAGAATCCACCATGTTCACAAAGTGCTGCGTCTCTGTTGCACTTAAGCTCTATAAATATGCTTTAAATGGGCTCAGCAGATTTTGACAACAACATGGACTAATCTTCACATGACAGCTCACACAAATTAATAAAGTCTAAAAAATTTTGCAAAATATTCAAGAAAAGGAGAATAATCTCTTTGTACTGCAACAGAATGATGTACGCAAGTCAGACAATGTTGCAAAGGATTTCCCAAATTATTATGGATGGATGGATAATGTGTGAAAGATGATGCTATTTGGGCTATTTGTAATGCAGTTTTGGTACCAAAGCAGATGCCTTCAGTGAATACAATAACATCCTCTCTCTGTTGCTCTTATTCAATAATGCAAAGCAAAAGTGGCTTTTCAGATGTTTTCTGTTAATGGGCGCAGGCCGCATTAACCTCAGCTGTGATGGAAATTCACAGATGGTGTTAACTTTAAATAGTCTGGTTTATGTGTAATTTTTGACTACTTTCTAATAAGGCTCTAGCATCACAGAAGAACTTATGAAGATTTTATATCATGTTGTTTTTGAAAGAAATTTGAAAGAAAGATGATGTGTAATTCTTCCCACTCAATGATCAATCCCCCGAGAGACTTCTTCTCTGTATTACCCATACCTTTTAATACTTGTTCTGTATCTCAGTCCGTGCATTGAAATGAGGTTGTTTGAAGAGCTGTCTGGAAGTGTGTTTCTGACTACACAGAGCAAACATTTACTAAGGCAGAGAGTGATGACAGAAGGGCTGAGAGGAGAGGGGCAGAAAACAGAGGGGGAAAAACAACATTATTTGTGATGTTATTTACAGTCACCAGTAGGATCTTGGTGCTTCTGTGAATGTGTATGTGTGAATGCCACCTGCTGAGGCAGCGCTGAATCTGTCCAGAAATTATTCATTACCTGGATGAAGGTCAGAGCGGAGGAAGGGGGAAGACAGGTGGATAAGGAAAGAGTGCTTAAAGGTACCTGGAGAGAAGAGAAGGAGGGAAGAAACAGATGAGAAAGGAGGTAAAGGAAGCAGGGTGAGATGAACTGAAGAGTAGAAGAAAAGGAATAAGTGTGAACAAAAGAGGAAGGGAAGGTGAACAGGAGCAGCTAATGATGACGCAGAGAAATACTGAGGTGGGAGGTTGGGATAAATGGATGGTAAAGAAAGTGGGAGGAAAAAGCAGGAGGAAAAAGGTCAGTGGGGACAAAGAGAAAGCAAAGAAGGGGGAAATCACCCAGTAATCTTATAGAGTAGCAAAAACACTAAAACAGAAGCACAGAAGAACAAAAGCAAACAGAGCTACAAATGACATATGTGACAACATCTGCGCATTGTTTTGTAAAACCAAGGCCTAAATATACTTTTCTCTTAAAAACTGTGTCCAGGGTTGGGTTAACCCTAAAAGAAATGTACTTTGGTACTTTTGAAACATCTATCAAACTCATCAGGGAGCATAAACAAGACCTCAGATATGAAAAGGCAACAGAGGGCCAGACAGATAAAAGATAAGGTCACTGAGCAGTCAGCATCACTTTTTGCACTGTCTCCTGCCACAAAGACGAGAACAGGCAGTGACTTAGCAGTTACATTTAATGCACGTAGGAGTCGTTTAACTTTAAAAAAATAAATAAATAAAAGAGTCGTACAGTCGTTTTGACATGTAAAAAAAAACCTATTTTGGCCAGGCACACCACATACAGCGATGTATAAGTGGGAATCTTGGTGTGGGTGGCCCACAGTGAAGAAGACTCTGAGTCATATCCATAACCTGCTGATCAAGAAAAATTGCCCTTTTTCTTATCCTTATCAAGAAGGCACTTATTTTTAAGCTGTCAAAATTATGAAGTCGCTTTGGGATGCATCTAAAACGTAATCATGAGAAAGCGGGCCTGCCCTTTTTTTGCGTGGTACCCCCAGATGATTTACTGCTGTGAAGAGCAGTCTCTGGCATTCATTTCAAGTGTGATAGCTTATCTGACTGAGGAAAAAAATTCAAGCTGTCTGTATTTCATTGGCTTAAATAGAGTAATCCCCCCCAAAAAAAAAAATAAAAAATAAAAAAATAGAGCAGATAGGAGATTGGTGAAATGGAGAATAGAAAATTACTTTAGGAGAGGGGAGGATAGAAGGGAAGAAGAGCAACAAGGATAAAAAATGAGGTCTAGAGAGGCAATAAAGGATAAGACAATAGTGCTAAGAGGCAGATTAGGCATTTATGCCATGTGCCACTGTGGGGTTCATTTTCTATCTATTTCTGATCTTTGCCAGTTAATCAGCAAATTCAAATCAGCCTGACAGATGGACAATCCAATAGCATCCCAGCACAATGAAAAGTCTATGTGAGTGATGTCAGTCATTATAAAACACACCACAGCAGTCGAGTGGAAAAGTAGTGAAAACTACATCTGCCTTTTCCTGCCAAAAAATACAAAAATGTGTGAGGGAAAATATAACCATATTTTCTCATGCAGTCTGCTCTCTTTTTAAGCTGGGGCTGTGAAGAACTTTAAAAGCCTGGGCCAGCAAAATTTGGCTCGGGATAAATACAAGGAGTGGAATAGAAATATGATGTAGTAAGTGAAGGTATTTTGAGATTTTGCAAGGCTAGAGAGCAAGAGGCGGGGTGATATATAAGAGGTGGCAAGAGTGTTAATGATAGCAACAGGCAGAAACATCTCATTATTTCTACATCAGGTTTGCATGGGAATATGCAGACTTATCTCTGTGCATAACATCATTATTCACAAAGATGAAGATTTAGAGAATTATACAGAATCCTCTGAATCCTGTCAGAGCAGCACTAATGAGGACTTACAGTGGGGCAAAAAAGTATTTAGTCAGCCACCAATTGTGTAAGTTCTCCCACTTAAAAAGATATGAGAGGCCTGTAATTTTCATCACAGGTATACCTCAACTATGAGAGACAAAATGAGGGGAAAAAAATCCAGAAAATCACACAGTTTGATTTGTAAAGAATTTATTTGCAAATCATGGTCTGTAGTAGTAAAATTGAACAATTTTGTCTCTCTCATTCCTACACCTCCACTTCAGCCTCTCTCACCCATTTAGAACCATGTGATTAGTAATTTTTTTTTTTTTTTTTTAAAGAATGGAAGTGGACAAAAATTGAACTGAAAACAATAAGTAAAAGCAAAATTTCTGTTGCGGTTAATGACCTGAAGTGTCAGCTATGGTACCATTAAGTTCCTGATGAGCTATAACAGAGTCAGTTGTTTAGGTCAAAACTGTTTGAGTTAGTCCTACTAGTGCTGTTTCAATTTTAGATGATATCACATTTACATGGATGCCTTTTGCTTGTTAGAACGCACAATACAGACCTTGAAATATAAATACCTCTCGACCTTTTTTTAAGACTCATGCATTCAAAATCAGTTGAGTTGTATACACAATGGGGAGAAGTCAGTTTTGGGTTTTTTTTTCCGTTTTTTTTTATATCAGGACTGATTTTGCCTTCTGGCTGCTTAGGCGAACGCCACCTCGATTGTTTATTGATGTGAGCTGTTAACATATTTGCTGTGTGTTAATCCTGATTTCTTATTTGATGACATGAATTTAAATAGTGAGAGGACTGAGCCTGAAAGGATATTCAAACATATGACTGTTCTGGTTGTAAATTGGGTTTTAATGCAAGTCAGACTTAAATACTATGTTGTTGTATACTCCCTGAACTATATTTGGTTAAAATCTAATTTGATTGTGAGTGGATATACTTCAAACCAGGGCTCTTTTACACAGTATTTGTACATTTGTAGTGACATTTAATGACATCCTCTATTAATAAAAATAATCAATAGTGTAGTAATAGAGTAGTCATCTTTAGTTTGGTTCAGGGCCCTCCAGGGCTTTTGTGATGATTACTTCTCCAAAGAAAAAGACAAAGTTATGTTAAAAAACTGTCAGTTGTGGACATTTACTATTTGTATACAGCAACCAACACAAGTATGTCAATCACTAAAAATCACAGGATCCCTGCTGGAGCTACACCTCATTAATTTTATCTGCTGAGTATTCCTCCTCTTATACTGCCTCCAGCTTAA
>VVHJ01004337.1:0-12683 GCA_015107715.1 Tylochromis polylepis | reverse complement strand
TGCAATAAAGCAGCCTACTTAAGTTTACTCCCCGTGTGTACGAGTCCTGCATTTGGGTCCTTCCTCCTGCCTGCCACACAGCAAACCATGACAGGATCTCCTCCATGCCTGCTTCATGTTCTGGGGGGCAGGGCTATGGCTCCCCACACCTACTATTAGACACTTACATGGAGAAACCTTATGAATGCCAGCCAGCTCTCACACACACACACACACACACACACACACACACACACACACACACACACACACACACACACACACACACACACACACACACACACACACACACACGTCCTAGGAGATGCAACACTGACTGAATATTAACAGATCCACAGAAGGACCAGATCAACAGATCAGCTGTATAGATCAGTAGATCAGTTAGTGACTAACTGTTGTAGATCAGAGGAGTCAGCAGCTGAATTCTCAAACTTCGGGACAAACGTGATTCAAAGTTTCTGAGACTAAAGCACTGACAGGGTGGAAACAGTCTGGGCTAAGGGAGGATTTGTCCGGCAGTCTGTGGATTTAGCTGCATTAGAAATTGTTAGTGTCCATAAAGCCTCTGCAGGACACAGACCGGGTGTTTCTTACAATCACAGGAGCTGTTCTGTTTTTTGAGATGTGGCTGGATGGGCTGCAACAGACTCCAAACTAAATCCAATGTTATGGCCTCAGCACCCTATGATGGCAGGACCGGAGATAATAAACCCATCCAAGTAGACCAGAGGCTAGCTGATCAGGGCCTGTGATGGGCCGTGACAGAGATCAGGTGACTGAGGATGAGCTAAGGATGCCTAAAAGAAACCCAAACTGTACGAACTTTGATGAGATCCAGGTTCAGTTGAAAAAGGAGCCTCTGAGCTCCAAGATAACAAACTACGAAAGAAAAGTGGCTCATTGCACAGTGACTAATGATGACCTGTTAACGGTGTGAACACATCTGTATAATTTCTAAAACAGCGCTGCTGTTCAGGCTGTTGGGAAACAGATATAAACATGTTGTGATTTGGGTGCTGAGAAGGAGGTTTAGTCTCAAGATTTAAAGACAGTTATGACTTGAAGAAACCAAGCATCAAGACTAGAAGAATAATGGCTCAGATAGTTTCTGTATTTGTCTGTTGCTGGTTCGGGATTGGGAAAAGGATGGGGGGTCTTTATCACCTGAACTTCTGCTGTTGATTGTAGTCCCACTATGACCAGTTTCTGGTGTCCAGTGAGGCCTTTGAGAGCAGGTGGTTTACTCTGGAGTCTGTCAGCCTGACCAGCTGCATGGCTGTTAGGAGAATCTTCATTTATTGCACTCCCTTTCATTAGAACTTCCCTGGAGTCTCTTAGCTGTAAAAAGAACTTGTTTTCATTATTTTTTCTGGTCTGGCTTCATGGTGGGACACACCCAGTAGCTCACCAATTTGTTTTTACAGCCAGAGAGTCCACGAATGAAACAAAGGCGTTAGACTGGAAAGCCCCAGTACCCTGTTCTGCAGACTTCAGTCGGTATCTGTAGAGAAAAGATTCACTAAAGAGACGTAACTCTTCTTCTCTGACAGCAGGTGGTGACTCTGATAGACCTGCCTCATCAGATGGAGTGACTGACAGTACTACTACTGCTACTATTACTACTGTACCTGAGAGCAGGATGCCCACTGACACAAATACTGCTGTTGGCATTACTACAGCCACAACTGACAGAACTAGTACAACTATTGTTCCTACTAAAACTGACTTTGGTACCCCAGCTGACAGTACCAATACTGCCAGTGACAGTACTACCACTATTTATACTATAACTGACTTTGGTACTCCAACTGACACTACTACTACGGTTACAAGTGACAGTACTACCACCACTTATAGTATAATTGACTTTGGTACTCCAACTGACACTACTACTACGGTTACGAGTGACAGTACTACCACCATTTATACTATAACTGACACTACTACTACGGCTACGAGTGACAGTACTACCACTATTTATACTATAACTGACTTTGGTACTCCAACTGACACTACTACTACGGTTACAAGTGACAGTACTACCACCACTTATACTGTAACTGACTTTGGTACTCCAACTGACACTACTACTATGGCTACCAGTGACAGTACTACCACCACTTATACTGTAACTGACACTACTACTAAGGCTACCAGTGACAGTACTACCACTACTTATACTGTAACTGACAGTACTACTAAAACTGATACTAATACTGCTTTGAGTACTACTAACCCGATGACTGATAAGACTTTGAATGACCCAGCTTCTCCTAAAGACATTCCTTTGACTACATTCATGTACACACTAATGTCTGATAACAGCACAGAAAGTCCTCTTATGGTTTCACTTACAGCTGATATTTCCACTAATACTGGAGGCAATTCAAGTACCAGTACATACATGACTGACTCTAGTACTGTGACTTACTTTAGTAGTAGTAGTGATTCAGCGGACCTTCCTGTAACTGGTATTGACTCTACCTCAACACTCACAACTGGTACAGTAGTTTTTACTGCTGTCCGTAGTACTATTAGTACTACAGGTTCTGTTGCCTTTCCAGACTCATTCAGTACAGCTGGACCTACCACAGACACAGCTCCACCCAACACTCCACGTTTGAAGACTGGAGAAAAACCACCTCCCAGAGTACTAGACAGTACCACCAGCAGTCCTACCAGTACCACCCCCACTGTCCCAGGCAGCAGTACTGACACTGGGGTGTTTATCTCTGACCCACCGGGTCCACCCTCTAACTCCGCTTCAGACTTTGCTTTGCCTGGGACTGGTATATCGAAAGTGCTGACCAGTGCTGTGTCACCTCCTGTCACAGCACCATCAGCTGGAATTCTGCCTCTAACAACCATGCCAGAAATGCTTTCACCAGGTGACTGGTCTCAGTCTGAAGATTTCCTCCCCACTGGATCTGTCCGTATCAGTCAGGCTGGAGATACTCTCTTTACAACAAAAGGTGATGCAATTTCTGTTGGTCCTGATATTGTCCTAGATATACCTCCTCTGGCTGTACCTCCTCCAGATCTACCACTGGAAGCACCCTCTGTGGATATACCTTCTCCTCTTAATGAAGCGCTTCCTGATGTAATTTCTCCTGATGTTTTACTGGATGTACTGTCTACGGATACACCTTCTCCTGATGCATCATCTCCAGTTACACCTACTAATAATGTACAGCTACCAGAAATACCACCTCTTGTTCTATCATCTCCAGATACGCTTTCTCCTGATGAAATTGTTCCTTCTGTTCCAACCCCTGATGTACTGTTTCCAGATGCACCATCTCCTCCTGCTGTATCTTCCCTCAATGTCCCAACTCCTGATGGAGCTACTGATATATCTTTCCTTGATGTACCTACTCAAGAACTTCCTCGTCCTGATCTCCCTCTGGAAGTACCACCTCCTGACATACCTGCTCCCGATGTACCTCTTCCCGACCCACCTTCTCGTAATGTACTTCCTTCAGATACACCTCCTCCTGACCTACCTTTTCCTGATCCACCTTCTCCAGATGTACTTCCAGATGTGCCATCCACTAAGACTCCAGATACTTCAGTAGATTTTCCTCCTCCTGATGTACCTTCTCCTGATGGGGCGTCTCCAGAAGTATGTCCTCCTGATGCTACCCCTCCAGCTCCAGATATTCCTGAGGACTCCTTGTTGCCTCCTTATGGAGGTGGTCCTGTATCAGACACAAAGTCCGCTACTATAGATCAGTCTGACCCTGCTGGTGATTTAGCACCTGTTGACTTTACCTTCCCTGTTCCAGAAAATCCAAAGTCAGTTGGCCCTGGACAAGATTCAGGATCCGATTCTCAGTCCATGCCTGTAGTTGAACTTGGCAATATTTCAAGTGATTCCCGTGGCTTTATTGAAAGACCTGGATCTAATTCTATCAATGCTGGACAGGAATCTTTTCCAGTAAAGCAAGGCAGAGGAGAGACAGGAAACGAAAAATCTGAATCAAGTGGACCAGATTCTTCTGTGCCATACAGAAACAGTCCTAATGTGGATCCAAGACTGGATCCCTTTCCAGGTGGTGAGAATCCTGCAGTAGATTCTACAGCAACCAAAAAGGAAAGAAAGTCTTCTGGAGAGGAATCGGTTGAACCATCAGGAGGCTTGAAGTTTGAGGAAAAGAAAGACTCTAAACAAGAAATGACAAGAGAGGAAAAAGGTATACAAACAACAGATTAGGATTCAGAGTAAACAGATATTAGTGTAGAATGTATCCTTGTTGTTAACAGATTACTCCATCCATCCACTTATCCACTTCAGGGTTGTTAGGGCTGGCACCTGTCCCAGCGGTCAATATAGATTAGAGTTTAGTTTAACTGCACCACTATTTAAAACATTTTCTTTGAAATTGAAGTTTCTCAGTTGTTGGGAAGGTGCTGTTTCCATGGCTGAAAGTTTCAGTGACTAAGTGGAACCTTTAAGACTTCTCCATCTTATTTCTACATCACGGCATGATTGGTCAGATTACTGACACTGGGCAGATTTTAGGTTTATGCAAATTTTGAAACCATTTTCTAAGGAAGCATTAATGGTAGATTTTTAGTGTGTTTTAGAAGAAATGTAAACAGGAAACAGGAAACCATAAACATTCTCATACAAATTAAGTATTTCATTTCCCTGTTGAACTAAGCAGTGCCTGAAGCCAAAGAGGAAACTAAAGAAAAATCTGAAGTGGAAGGAGAGAAGGCGAAAGAGGACAAAGGCTATGAGAAGAAAGGTACAGAATGCAGTCACTGTACTGCCACCTGCTGGCAGGTAGTAGTAATGTAACCCTCATGGTAAAAATCCTAACAGGACAAATAGATCCAGTAAACGTTTTTCATTATAAGTGCAAGTAGTTGTGCTGAGCCCTGATTGGTAGATAATGCAGTGGTGATCCTGACTTCATATTGCCATGCTTACTGGTTACACACCTGGTTTTGTATCTGAAGCGACCCAGAAGATCCTGATTCCAGGAGGACCAAAGTTCAGTCAGCTGTCCAAAATTGCCTATGTCAGCTTCCAGGGTAAGACCTCCGTGTACCACCCTATACCTGACCCCACCTGCCAAACAGACCTCGCACTGAAATTGACTCCTCCCCTAACCACCTCCACATAGACTGATGGTGTCCAGAAATTTTGTTTCACAAACTTAAGTAGACACTGACTCCTTCCTATCTGCGCTGACCCCGCCCCTCATTGCTCAGACTCCTCCCCCATTATTTCACTACCTGCCATGATGAGCACTAATAAAACAGTGTCTCCTCCATCAAAGTTCACGTTGTGTCATCAATCTGTGTTCAATGTCCTGACGGTGGGGGCGGGGCTGTGGGCAGTTCTTCTATGAACACAGGTGAGGACCTCAGGTGTGTGTGTGTGTGTGTGTGTGTGTGTGTTTCCTTCAGACTGTGAGTGTAACGGTCACTCCAACCGCTGCAGCTACATCGACTTCATCAACGTGGTCACATGTGTGAGCTGTAAACACAACACGCGGGGGCAGAATTGTCAGTACTGTCGCCTTGGTTACTACCGAAACGCCTCACTGCCGCTGACCGACGAGAACATCTGTGTTGGTCTGTAACACACACACAAATGCACACACACAGTTTAATGTGAAGTTAGAAACCTGTAAAACATCTCAAAGTTGAACTGTAGCTCTGGTCTTGAGCTCTTCTATGAAAACCAGGACGAACACATCCAGATGTTTTATTCTACAGCTCAAAAGAGCTCCATTCATTCTGGATGAGCCTGAGAGCGCCCCCTATGGAGCAGGAAGTCCACACAGGGGGGATCTACAGGATAGAAAAGGTTTTGTGGTTAGGGTAAAACTGAAAAACAAAATCTCCTCAGATATCTTCACACAGACACCTTCTTATTCAGGAGCTCTGACTTTAGAAAATACCAAAGTTTATTCTCATCAAACGGCGGCACAATGCTCCACAGGTGAGAAGCTGTTTTATCACATTTTACCAATTAGCTTATTTTGATATCTCACAGTGAGTGAGATATCAAAATAAGGCCTTATAGGTAAGGCCTTAACGGTTTCATAGGCCTTATACTGTAACACAGTGCAGGAATTTATATATTTTTATATTTACAACAGTGACAAAAACAAAAGTAAGAATGAAGTTGGTTAAAAACAGTAAAAGTCAGACTGACCCTGTGCAGGAGAAAAGTGCAGACTGCATTCATAAATGTGACGTATAATACAGACCTGTGTCCTCAGAGTGCGAGTGCGATGCAGATGGCAGCGTGTCTCCTCGCTGCTTGGACTCGGGTCTTTGTCAGTGTAAAGACGGAGCCACGGGGAGGCGCTGTGACTCCTGTTTACCTGGATACACCTGGAGAGGAGGCGGGGCCGGCTGCACAGGTACGCAGAGGGGGCGGATATGATGCGCCTCATGTTATCGATGAGCTGATTGGTGATCGATGATCTTTCGCCATCAGTGACTGTGTGCGACGGCGAGCGTTTGGTCTGTCAGAACGGAGGAACCTGCATCGACTTCCTGCGCTGCGTCTGTCCTGAAAACTTCACAGGTAAACACAGCTCAGGTGGTGTAGGTGGGGGTGGAGATGTGATGATGCCACAGAGCAACTTGATGATGTCACGTGTGTCTTCAGGTTTATTCTGCGAGCAGAGGGTGTGTCTGAAGAAGAGTGGCTGCCTGGAGAACGCTGAGGACTCCGCTTCCTCTGTGGCATCACACTTTTACCTGCTGACCTTTGGTCTGATCACCGCCACTTTCTACTGACCCCGCCCCCAGGCACAATGTTCCACAGTGACATCACCCAGGATGATGCTAAAGGCGATTTCAACCAAACGTTTTTCACTGAACTTCATGTTTTGTTGATGTTGTTGTACAGGATAGTACATCACAATCTCATGATGTCACATAAGGTCCCGCCCACTAAGACAATGATCACGTTATTATCTTAGGAGACCATTGTTGATCAACAACAGACTCCTCCAGGTGACTTTAACTTGATGAATCAGTGATGGCCGAACTCTGGAGGAACAAACTGCCTCAACCCACCTCCTCCTCCTCAACCCCCTCCTCTCCCGCCACCCCCTCCTTCCTCCCTCCCCCTCCTGTGGGGTTCATGGACTCTTTAATTTGTACTGATGAAGCTCAAAAACATCATTACCCATACTGCACCCTGGTGCATGTCTGTAGATCAAACCAGGTGAAATCAGCTGTTTGATCAGCTGGTCAATAAAGTCACGTGTCCTCTCAGTTTCATGCAGAAATGTGATGAAGATTATTGATAAAGCTGCCGCTGATCGCTCGCCCAGCTGAAGCATTGTTAAATGCTCGCTGTGAGCGGTGGCAGCTTTCTCTCTCTCTCTCACACACACACACACACACACGCCAAACGCACAGCAGTTACTGCTTATTAAAGAACTCGCGGTGACGTCATCACAGCGCGTCACGAGCAGCTGATCCGCCGGCAGCATGTGGCGGACCGGGGCTACCTTGGTGTTCGGAGCGGGACTCGGAGTGGCGGCGAGCCGTCTGCTGAGCGCCGGAGGTCGGCGCGAGAAGGAGCGGGGAGGCGGCCTGATGAGCCGGGTCCCGGTGATCCCGGTACCGGGAGTCCCGACGGTGCAGGCATCAGAGCTGCAGGTGAGTGCGCGTGAGGTTATCAACTTCCGGCCATTTTTTGGTGTTTCAAAAGTGTCTCCTATCTCCTTTTCCTAACATCGTTTCCTTGACCCCGGTGAGGAAAAGGACTCGGGAAGAACCGCGTGACGGTTGAAACTACAACGTGCAGAAGACGGACTACAAAACGCACGTGTCACTTGGGTTATTTCTGAAATCCAACTGATCTGAAACACTTGACCCTGAGCTCACGCTGAATTATTGAGCCACTGATTCTCTCTGCTGGTTTTCACTGACGTGAACCTGCTGCACCTCTGTGTATAAATAACAGCACATCCTGCTGTCACTGTGATGTCACAATCATTTGCCTCACTTAGTAAATCTGGCTCATAAAATTAAATCCATCTTGTGTTTTTATATTTTCCTGCTGTGGAACTCGTTTCCTCCGCCCTGTTTAGGATTTCTGTGATCACTGATCCCAGCTGACCTGACATAAACATGAATCCTAAAGCTTGTAACACAACAAAGGACATTACTAATGATCACTGATCATACAGAAGCTTAAACACTCTTTGACCTGTTCACATAGATCATAATGCTGAGCTCATACAGCAACAACTCAACAGGAAGTAGTTTTTGTTCCAGCAGTGTGAGGTTCAGGCTGCAGCTGTGAGTTTAACAGCTGCTGTTATGGATGATTTCCATGATCTGCTGACACGGAATAACCTCAGAGTCAGCAGCTTCTTCAGGTGTGTGTCAGCCTATAAAAACACTGAGGAAGAAGACTTTCATACACTCTTGGATTATTGATCAGTTAGTGGGAGGAGTCTCTGGGTTCTAGCTTTTTTTCCTCATTGGCTGATTGAATACGTCTCTGTGTCTAGGTGAGTCCAGGTACCTCAGGAGCTGTGATGAAGTATGGCTTCCCCTCACTGGCTAACATCAAGACCAGAGAATCCTACGTCACCTCCTACGACCCCCGCACACGCACTGCATCCTGGGTAATAGAGCGACTAAACCCCACCTCCCTGAACGGCCTGTCAGACAGGAAGTACTGCGAGTTCAAAGAGGATGACAGGTGCGACAGAAACAGGGCAGGTAAAATGACACGGGTCCGGAGAGTTCATGTTCACGTCAGTGTTCTACCACAGGGCTGTCAAACACGGGGCGCGTGGGCCAGAACCGGCCCCCACAAGGTGTGAGCTGGACTCACCTTTCTGCGACTGCTATTGAGATTTGATGCTGTAAAAATAAATGTGTGCCAAGCCGGAGTTACGCCGTGACCTCAACTTTCCACGCGCTCCGTGCAGGTTAACGAGTTCAGCAACGGATGAAGAAGGACAAAGACGTTCTCCTTGAGCTGGGAAATCGTTTTAATTGTTAACGTGCGACGTCTGTTTTCATTCGTCGGCAGCGTTCACGTTTTCCACCGAGCGACCAACGCCGACTACAAGGGGAGCGGGTTTGACAGGGGTCACCTGGCCGCCGCAGCCAATCACAAGTGGAGCCAGAAAGCCATGGATGACACGTTCTACCTGAGCAACGTGGCTCCACAGGTGAGACTTTTTACCTGGATACATCACCGCCATAACCAATGCTGCACACCTGAGCCTTGATTTTAACCCTTCAGACTGTAGCTATGACTGCACAGGCACATCCAGAGTATTGATTACCTGATTGATTCTGCTGATCACTGGTGTTTGTGAGCAGAACCCTCAGCTGAACCAGAACACCTGGAACAACCTGGAGAAACTCTGCCGCTCCCTCACCAAACGCTACCTCAATGTCTACGTCTGCACTGGCCCGCTCTACCTGCCCAGGTAACCTGCTGCCCATTCTTCTGTGGTGACTGAGGGGAGGGGCTTCAGAGTGACATCATCAGGTGCGTGTTTGCGTTTCAGGCAAGAAGCTGACGGGAAACTCTACGTTCGATATCAAGTGATAGGACGAAACCACGTCGCCGTGCCGACACACTTCTTTAAGGTGAGGCTCACCTGCCGGATGATGTCAGCACTCGTGCCTGTCAGCTGGCGATAAGTTCACCTGTCCCGTGTGCCCTCAGGTGCTGATCCTGGAGCAGGCAGACGGCAAGGGGGTGGAGCTTCGTTCATACGTGTTACCAAACGAACCTATCGGCGAGCAGGTTCCTCTGGAGCGTTTCCTGGTTTCCATAGAAACCATCGAGCGCGCATCAGGACTCCTGTTTGTGCCGAACATCATGAAGAGGACCGGCAGCGGCGTGCGGGCCATCACTGATAGATGAGCCGCATTACCCACAATCCTCTGCTTCAGACTCAGACAGCCCTCTAAGCAATCACAGATCAATAATGTCTGAACTTAATTTAATTATTATTAATTTAATTATTGATTAAATATTTATTATTGCGCTATTGGTGTGATCAATGCTACTGATTGAACAAACACAATGTACCAAAAGAATTTATTAAATGTTACAAAGCATCGGCACCTTCAAAATAAAAGTCTGTTTTAACCCACTTCCTGTCCTGATTTCAAAGTCACTTTTTTTTTTTTATAAAGAGTCTGTCCGCAGGGACACTGCGTGTTGATTGGCTGCAGGTCGGCTGCTGCCCAGCTCCACGTCGTCACTGAGCTCTGAGAAGATGTCAGCGAGCTGATAAAGTTTCACTTTCTCCTTCTCCTCCTCCTGCGTCTCCTTCGGCCGACACGTCTTCAGTCTCTCCTCCAGGACAGGAATGGCTCTGCACTGCAGGCAGTCGATGATCTCTGAGAAAGAAGATTACAGATTACTGCAGGCTCTCAGTGATGTCATCACACACCTGAACACGACACTTAAACCTGAATTATTCAATATGAATAAATTAACCTGAGATTTTGCATGCTGCATTCAGGTGCTCAATGAAAACTGGGAAATCTGAGGGGTGTATTAAAAGCAAGGAGCACATATCCAGTCTGAAGTAACGCGTATGCCCGCGGTGCTCAGCACCTTTCTGGCTGCTCCTGACCAGATGAGCAGTTTAGTTACCATGGTGATCTAACAGGTAAGAAGACTTCAGTGATCTGCTGGGTCAGCAGAAAGTCATCGTGCTGAAACCGTCTCAGGTGTGTCCCGGTTTCACCTGCTGCAGGGAGCTGCTCGGACTGATGCTCGTTTACTTTTTAAAATAATGCGTTTGAACAAATGTTAGCGGTCATGTGACCGAGTGAGCACATGAGTCATTTGTGTGGTTTGATTTTGAAGGACAGATTTAACGTGGACGGAAACGCACTGAACACAAAACAGGTGAGGTCACGTGTCAGTGTCGATCATGTGACCCGAGTGTGTTTTACACCGCAACGTTTTAATCTCACAGTGCGACACAAACAGGAAGTGAAACGCACACCAAGTTTAACCTGAACAAAGCACTGCTCACCTGTGTACGATAAACTCGTCCAGTTTGGAACTCTGGAAACCTTCAACCTGTAAAACATTCTCTGAACACACATCGGGGTCACCGTCCTGAAACACACACACACACACGAGTGAGACCACAATACTGTCTGCAGTACTGTCTACTGTATACTTTATACTAGTTTGACCTCACCCGATAATTCCAGCCACCTCGTCCCAGTCGATGTCCGCTGCGTCATCTACACGCATGTTATAGAGCCTGAAAACACACACACACAGAGTGATGTCCATCGTGATTGGAGGTTGTCCTGGATTCTCACTGGCTGCTCTGTAATTGCTCTGAATGATCGGGTTCACGTCACTCACGTGTTGATGAGCTGGATTTTTGCGGCGTACCCCTCAGTGCCTCGGTTGAACACGCTGCCCTTTGAGGACAGTTTAGACTTCAGCAGGGAGAACCTGGAAAACACGAACACTTGAGTTACACCTGACGATCGGCCGTACCGAGTCTGGATCACGTGAGCAGCGGAGCACCGACCACTTGAGACGACACTGGATCCAGGACCGGGTCTCCACCTGCTCGCTGATCTTCTTCCAGGGCAGGTTGGTGCACAGCTGGTGTCTGCTCAGACCTGCGGGGCTCTGCTGGACCAGAGTCTCCAGGTGAGCCCTGACGGCCTGCCACAGCTGGGACTCTTCCTCTGCAGTCCAGGTACCGCGACCCTGAGCTGGGCGTGAGCGCACAGACAGGTGAGCATGATTCATGACTTTAAGGCTCCGTCACACTTTCACGAACAAAGAAATCTTTCTGTTCCAAACACTAACCGATCAATAACCTGCTCTGTGTCTGCTGCAGGTCACAACTAGCAGCTGGAACAAACCTGGAGGAGTCTGACTCGCCGCCACAACAGCAACCAGATCAGCCCGACAAATGGACTTTCAAAATAACAGCATGAGGGTTGTTTGTCCCCTTATTTTAAAAATTAAAACAAGTCACTAAAGATATCTGACCAAAGTCATCTAACTACAGTCTGTGAGTCGGCCACGGTAGAGTTCAGAGGTCAGGGGTCACAGGGAACCTCACCGATGGTGCTGAAGCGTTTCTCCAGCGAGTAGATGCTGCGGTCCATCTTCTCTGAGATTCTCTTCCAGTCGTTGCCATGGAGCTTCTGCAGCTTTGTCAGAGAGCATAGCTCATCCTTGGAAAACCTGTAAGAACACGCCCACATTGCGTCAGGTGACCGTCAGGTTAATGAGTCAAACATAAACCCATGAACATATGATGTGACCTCTGACCTTCCCATGTTATTCCTTTCATCAAAAATCTTCTTGGCTCTGATGTAAACCTGATCACATGTCCGAGGAATCCCCTCAGCTGCAGACAGACAAGAGGGTCAAAGGTCACACTGGGATCACTGATTTTTAATTACAGCAAGACTCAGTGATGGAGTTCCACAGGGCTCAGTGCTAGGACCAGTTCTGCTTACATTATACATGCTTCCCCTAGGCAGTATCATCAGAAGACATAGTATACATTTTCACTGCTATGCAGATGACACCCAGCTCTATCTGTCCATGAAGCCAGATAACACACACCATTTAGTTAAACTGCAGGAATGTCTTAAAGACATAAAGACCTGGATGGCCGCTAACTTTCTGCTTCTTAATTCAGATCAAACTGAGGTTATTTTACTCGGCC
>VVHJ01004335.1:0-10186 GCA_015107715.1 Tylochromis polylepis | reverse complement strand
GAGTGTGCATGTCCATTGTAAATCTCTTGATTTGGAAATGTGCTGAAAGAGGATGAAAAAAGAAAGCATTTCAAAGTCTGTAGGTATAATAGGTATAGGTATAATTTCAGTTTCTCATGTTCTGCTGCTGGACAGTGCCTGTCTTAAGCAGACAGCAGGACAACAGAACATGAGATCAGCACCAGCTTTAACACACCACATTCCAGATTTCTTTGGGCACCATTCTGCTAATCAGCTCTTTGGGGATCACTTAGGAAAAATGCATCAGTGCTCTGATAGTGTTGCAGCAATCCACACACCTTGATCCCTGGCTCCTTTAGTACGCATGCTGAACTTTCCTTGGGCAAAATACTGGACCCAAAGTTTCTCCTGATACATCTATTGGACTATGAGTGTGTGTGTGTGTGTGAATGTTAGAATAGGTACTTAGGTACTGAAAAAAAGGCAGTGTGGTGATTAGCAATGTTGCCTCACAGCTAGAAGGTCCTGGGGTCAAATCCACCATCTAGCTGGGGCCAGTGTCTGTGTGAATTCTTACCAGGTCTTCTGGCTTCCTCCCACAGTCCATGCATGCAGGCATGCAGCTATTGGTAAGTGATGATTCTGAATTGTCAGTGCGAGTATAAATGGTGGTCTGTCTCTTGATGTTAGTGACTGGCGACCTTTGATTTGATTTAACACATTATTCCAGGAAAGAAGTTACAAAAAACTAAATAAACAATTGCAAATTAATCAGATTTTTTGATAGTGTTTTAAAAAATTGAAGCAATACTATTAAAGCATATGTGGTAAATAAATAAAGATGAAGTGATAAAATAAAGTTGAAAAATGAATTCTGAAACTATAGAGAGCCTTTAGCTTTAATTCAGTGGCTGTTCAGCTGACTGAGGTACTCACAAACAGGGGCTTTACATTTACGCAGCTTTTTATTTGCCCCTATATCAACATAGAGAGGAAACAGAGGCCTCCCTGAACTAATTTCGCTCATGAACACTCAGTCATTTGTTGAGCACCACACAGCAGGCCCTGCTGTCTGAGGCCCAAGGATTAAGGCTCAATATTTGTAAACCTCAGTTGGCTTTAGTGCGGAAATGGGGAGTGGAGAAAAATGGGAAGCCTTGGCAAACCAAAGTGTGAAAAACTATCAAATTGTCAGCCATGACAGAAACTGTTACACACACTGGTTTCTGGCTGACACAGAAACAATACACTGTTAAATCTATGAAACACTATGGTCTTGTTTGAATGAATGTGGGTGGGAGTGCATTTATAGGTTTTTGTGCATGTTTGGAACAAAAAACCCCAAATATATACACTTAATAAATGTATTTGCCATTTAAGTTTTCCTATTCCACTCACATTACTGCAGTGACTTAGTATGCCTCTTTTTCAAATTGTTGGAATAATTTGCTCTCTCATTAAAGCTCTGCACACGAAGGCCAAGCAACTTAACTCTTTCCCTCCTTTTTAACCTCTTCCTCCACAGAATGTACTCCCACAATGCACATTATCAGCCTCACAACGGGCCCATAAAGTACTAAAAATCCCAGGACCTTATTTCCAGCTGTGACACACAACCCAGACCTACTTAAGTCCTCTACTTTGACCTTTGTTTGAAAAGTTTCTTTCAGCCTGAGGCCTCAGCAGTAAATTCATAGAGCTATGAAATTAATGTGCCAGAAAGCCCATCTAGTCTTTGAATAATCAAAAACAGAGGAAGGAAGACACAGATTACTGAGTCACATTTTACTTTCCCCTTTTTAACTATTTGTTTTGTAATAAGGCAGATGGTGTAATGATTGCACTTGATATTAACTGTGTTCCACCTATCAACATCCTCTCTGTTGCGAAAGCAACACAAATGGGCAGAGGTTCATGGACATCAAACACATTTGTGTTCAATGGGACCTGCACAGCCTAAAATATTTAACCTTCAGCATCAATAAAATGCACACACTTTTATTCATAGACATAGACAGAAACAAAAAACTCTACAGCAACTTTGCAGCTATCTTAATAAGATACTAAAATCTATTTGCCCATTGTGGTGAAATGCACCTCTGCAGCTGGCTTTGATAAATACATCGAGGCAAGGTTGAAATGAAGAAAAGTGGGCAGATGCACTTTGTACCTGTGAAGGTGAAGTGAAGTATATCCAGCAGGGTAATTGTATAGGCAGTGAACCATAGCACTGTCAATGAGGCGTTGTGTCTGGTTGTGGGTATTAAACATCAGTAGGATGGCCGGTCACTCTATGGGACGCTCAGCACAGTGCTTAATTACACACGTCGTGAGCGGCAAACACTTGGAGCAGGAAATGACAGCTGAGCGGCGCTCACTTCAAACGCAGAGGCGTAAAAAAAGCATTCAGTAAAAACAGACCTAAACTCTAAGCAGTTCCTAATGGCCTGTGGTAATGGATTAGAGGAAAAGGAGGCTGCAAACAGGCCTGCAGGCAGGACATACAAGATTAATGACAGAAAGGAAGATTTTTCATTTGAGAAAAATGAACTTATGAGGTATGATTACAGGTTAAGTTTGCTTTAACTTATTAAACTACTGGTGTCCAGTCCTCTACAGTAAAGCTGAGAGAGGATAAGAGATAACTGCTGTCTTAGCAAAAAAGAAAAAAAAGCAGCAACATAGAGCCTGTTGCCCCAAAATAATTAGTTAGCAGTCCCTTTGAGGAAGCGCTGCTAACCAAACTACTCCCACGGCGAGGTAGGAAGACAATTTGTTCACAGTTTTAATCGCCATTTCATGGCTGACTGGAAGTTATGACAAAAAAAGTCACATTATTTCTGCTATTTCTGTAATAATTCATTATGTAAACATATGCATGTGCAACTCTACGTGCATATGGGTGGGGTACTGGGTATGGTACAGCTCAACACTCGGCAACTACTTTCCCTTACACTTTAACTCAGTCTGAGCCAAATAGCATTAGTTGCCTGATAGAGGTCCATCCCAAAAAACTTTACAGGTAAAAGAGGGTGTTAATGTTCTAACAGTACTGGAGATTTCTAGATTCCAGTTAGGTAGCTTTAGTACCAAATTTTATCTTTGTAGATTTTGTTGGTATCACTGTAATCAATGGGTAAGTGTGGGAGAAAAACATGACTGGGTAGATGCTACCACAGGAGACTTTTGCATTTTATAAGTGGATTGTTAAGTCTTGGTGACCCGTACCTCATCACACACAAAGTTTTCACATGGACGCATGGACATAAACAAAAACATACGCACACACGCATTGAGCTCCACCTACAACTGCTTCCCTAAACACAATGGCCCTGCTGTGCTGACAACTCAACTGGAAAACAGCTTAAACTTTGACCTCTGGGGTCAGCTCATTAACACTGAGACTTCTCATTGGGATAAAAAAAAATTGAACTGATGAACTTATGAATACAATTACAGATATACTTTATGCTTTTCTATTTTATTATATTTAATTTGTATATTTTTCTCAAACTGTAATGTAAAAAAAAAAGGTTATGGTAAAAAAAATGCCAAAGAACCTCGAAACATAAGTAAATTTCAAAGCAGGGCTTTTGCTTTCACTTGTTGGACATTAGTTAACAATCAGTGTAAAATTAAACGGTTTCCATTAGAAACTAATTTAAAGTAGCTGAAGATGGCATAGTTATTGTTGTTCATTCTATAATTATCCTCTTATACTGCTGAGTATGTGGCAAACCTGTGCCACTAGCCAACACTGAATCTCACAAGTTCATCTGAGTCCTCCTCATTAGAAGCAGAGAAGTTACAGAACCTCATAATTTGAAGCACCTGAAGTGTGTTGATAATTTAAGGTCAATACTGAGAGCAAGGAGGCAGGTAGCTCTAATGTTTAGCTGCATGTAATTGGACAGAAGTGTCAGAGGCAGGTGTGTAGCTATTGTTCACTTTGATGGGATTATTTGTACCTCTCAATGCTGAAAAAACAGGTATCATCAAAAGGCAGTCATCTAAATTTACAATAGCTGGATTTAGGTTTTCCTCTCTTTTTCTCTCCATCCAGGTTCTGTAATTACAGCTGCTCTGTAATTAGGAGCAGAGCCTTCAGGACCAGGGTGACTACTATCTACTTCAGAAGGCTCTGGCAAAGTACAAGACTTCAGACTGGGGGAAGGGGAGAAAATACTGCATTCCTGCTTTGCTGTTCTTTTTAACTCAGCGTTAGGGTTAACAAATTTGGTGTGGTTTCTATCCTCAAATAAATATAAGGCATAATACTCGTTAAAACAGCTATTGTAAGGTCATTTTGAAAAAATGTGGATAGGCTATCATTTGTTGGAGATCATATGTAGTTATGATGACAATGAAGTCTTTGCACCAACTATCATTTTTAAACGTAAACACTTATTACTTTTAACATTTTCAGTGTGTAATTGAATTTGTATTTCATGGTGGCCCATTGGCTTCTGCTGCTCAGAGATATGGTATTACACCCAGTCACTTTGACTGATACAACTTTATGGAGAAAGGTATTATTAGCTGGAGACCTAAGAGTACAGTATGCACATAAACACACACAGAGAGAGTAGGATTAAGGACAGATTTCCTGGGCTGTGTCTGAGTGTGTGTTTGTGTGGCTGATGCATGTGCATAAATAAGGTTAGTGAAGAGTAAGGACTACCGCATGATGTTCCACCCATTTGTGAAGCCCTGTCTGTTCTGAATATTCTGGTACTCCATGAATGTACTTGTTATTTTATAAAAAGTGACAAGTTTTCATTCCTGTATTGTGTACACTTACACTTTCAAGTCATTAAAAAATACTCAATGTTAAGAAACGTTAAGAAAAGTTCACCTATTTACTAATGTGGTAGTGTAGATGAAGTCTTGATCTACAAACCAAATTCTTTACGCCCAATGTCCTAGATTACTTATAACACTTTGTTATATGTATTTTAAAGGTTTTAAAGGTTTTAAGAGGTTGTCTGTGGAGAATCACAATGAAATTGATTGGTTTGACCAATGATCCACCAAACCTTTGTTGTACTACTGTACAACTAAGTGCACAGTAACACAGCACATATGAGAAACAGACTTTAATCAAAGAACTTTATGACTCTGTCCAATAAAGAAATAGTAAAAAGAAAAAAATGGAGGCAAATGACAGGAAAAAAGTATCATATCTGACATACCTTCAGTTTAGTCACAGCCTGAGATGGAAGTGTTCCGCAAGCTGCTAGACAAACACACATTTAGAGAAAAGTTGCCACGGTGAAAAAACAAGCTCTTACTGAACAGCCCAGAATCTCCTGAGATTCGTGCCACTTAGTATAATTGCCCTTAGTAAAAAAAAAAAAATAATCTCTAATGAGATTTTTACCATTAGTTGACAAAAATCGAATTAGCTGTGTAATATTCGACTTATTTTTAACCAAATGTCAGGAATCGAAACAGTTTTTCAAAATTTTCCATTTTTAAACAGTTTTACACTTGTTTTCTATCCCTATCCATTTATTAAGATGCATGCTTTATGTACCAATTTCATTTCATTTCATTTAACCCTTCGTGCTAATCAACAAGTAAATTCTGAGTTGAGGAAATCTTGGCTGTGTTGTTACCATGAAGCTGAGGAGCTTAGTCTTAACATAGAATTCTCTATTGTCCTACAACCAGCCACAGTACCTTTAAGCTTCCAGTCATGCCATCAACCCAGAAATATACATGGCAGAAGAAGAAACATATGCTTAAGTGAGAAGCATTTACTCCTGACCTTCCCTGCCGGGGTGCTCTGCAGCTAAGCTGCGGGGATTTGCACCAGCTCAACATCTACACCATATGGATGCTTTATTACAGAGTAATGATGTCTCTCTCTTGCTCCCTCACTTCTCTAACTAGAGATGATTTGAAAAACCAAACAGCCTTATGTGTAACCAGGTGATTAGAGAGACTTAAGGGGGATTTAATAGTATTCTACTGAGGAATGTAGAAGAACATTTCAACTAGCCTTAAGTGAGTCACTGTCAGATACACAGAGCACACAGATGACTCAAATACAGTTTATTCATAATTTAAGTATATTTCACTAATTTGCTTATAATCTACAACAAACTATGATACACAATACTGTCTGAGGCCTTGTGAGGGTAATATGTGCACTTCTTTAGAATTAAGACACTATTTACCCTTTATATGTTATGAATAAACAAAGAGTAGGGTTGAGGCTGTTATATATGGGCAAAGGAAAATAACAGGGGGATTCATTTCCTCACTACCAGTAGCAATAATTGGATTTATATTGAAATGAGAGCTGCTTATTGATAGCAACTGCATATTAGCAGTGAATAATCAATAAAGTGGATTCAATACTTATTAAACTGGAATAAGCTGGGATGGGCCTTTTTCATTTGTCAGCCAATGACCATTAGTGTCATAACTCCTCATGGTAATGCACTATTCCTTGGAGACGCACATCACTGTTGACAGTAGGTGAAATCACAGCAATAACATTGATTGGTGTAAGGAAATGTATGTTTGTGCAACAAAACTCAAGGTTAACTGTCCAGAAGCTCTAACTAAATCATAGCCAATCAATCCTTATTCCTAATTCCAAATATCAATCTCAGTAATTCACAGATTGCACTGGTCACTTGGCAGTGTTTTCTACTTAAACCATCATGAAGGTTCTAGCTTGAAGTAAAATACTGGGGATATTTTTCACAGGAGAAACCTGGTTGCTGTGTGAGCCATGTGTGAAAAGAGACAACAATAATTTAGGGAAATGTCATCAGGCCAAAGCCAAATTATAGCTGGTCTTTTCTTTTTTTTTTCATCGGCCTTTTAGAATTTCAGTCTAAGAGAATTAATTGTGAGGCGGTTGATTTGCAAATGAATGTGATTTCAGTTGTGAAAATATAATTGTGGGCTTAGTTTGGGACACTGGGACAAACAGCCCTGAGGGAGAAAAAAGGAGCATCTTAATTTATTAGCGATCTGCAACATTTTTCACCTAGAAGCCAAGGCAACTGGTCTGTGGAGAATGAAATGAAATTACTGTTCTTCTTGAGCAGGAGAAACAAAAGCGTCTCCCAAAGCAAGTGAGGTCCCAGTCTGGCACAGTGAGGTCAGCAGGCTGAGGCCTATAGCCAACGCTAAGCTGAGCTGTAGTGCTGTGTGCAAATCAACTGCTTTTCTCCCATTTCATTTCTCATGCACAGTGTTTGTGCTCCTCTTTTCATGAATGTAGGACCCTATCCTTGGCCCTCCCCCTCTGAAAGGGCCTTCCCAGTGACGAAGGTGACCTGCCACTGAGAAAAAGGAGGACCTGCCATGAACTGAGTGTCAGCCATTAAATATGATTTCGCCCCTGAATGGCACGCAAACACATTCAACCACTGAAACTCATTAAGCCCGCATAATCTCTCTTTTCTTAAGAATAACAATGATTTCAGCTGGGAAATGCAATGGTTTTAGGGAGCTGAGCCATTGATTTGAGTTGCATTCAAAGTAATAAATCACGTCCAACTTCACATCCTGGACTCTTTTGCCTAATTCAGCGCCTCTCACCATACTGGTCAATTAGTTTAGAGCCACTATATTCAATACACAGTGCAATTCACTGACAAGGCATAATAAATTCCATGGCTTGGATACTGTCCAGAACAGAACAGAACTTTCTGTTGCTGTTCTGCGCCTATACTAACTCTATAAATGTAGAGAAAGGGAATGAAAAATAACTGTAACAACCATGTTTTGCAGCAATATAACTATAAACCAAGATTCAAATAACTACCACCATTTTTGGTTAATCATAAACTGACATCCATGTGGTTAACTTCCATGTTGTTATAGAAGCTGATCCTGCTTAAGCTTGAATGAGGTCACTGGCAGCGAGAGAGACGGAAGTGTAAAGGTGCCAACTCCTGTCAGACAAAATGAACTGCCTGTTGGATTCCACTCAGTGCTCTTTTACCCGTCTTCTCCATCTCGCCCTTAAACACAAGGCTAAAGGGGGACATTTTTCTTAATTATTATTTTTATTTCTCGTTAACAAAGTTTCTGTCCAATTTCTATTGACTTTGTTTCAAAGCTTCCACAGGGAACCTAGTGGCCCAGCCTGCCAAATTACACCCGTGTGGACTGGGAGAGGTGGGAGCAGCTGTGAGGAGGTCTCTCAGTAGTCAGACCATTGTAATCTGCATTAACCACATTGCAAGGGAGTGCAAAGGTCAAACTCTTTAAGTGCCTGCAGGGATGGATGCTTCTGGATTACATGGTATTCTTCCAAGAGGTTGTAATAATTGTACAGTGCTGCTTGCTCACTACTTGTTGTTCACCTATGTTGATGTATGTAGTTTTTTCTTTTTTCTTTTTCTCTCTTTTTAAGAAAAGAGCCTTCATTACTGCTTGGCTCTAAAGACCAGACAAGTTGGGACAAACTTATTGCCAGAAACAAAGGATAAACATTAGTTGAGCGAAAAAGCCTGAAAACAAAGCAGACCTTATATTTAAAATTGTGTATATTTTTAAATAGTGTTTTGATTTCTACCAAAATAAGAGGACATGTCAACAGGATCATGCATATGAAAATTCTCGGTAATGCTGACCAGATTAAGTCTATTTCCTGGAAGGTGTGCTGGAATAGCATTGGCAGAAGGTGTATCGAAGGATGATCTTCTCCCACTTCTTTGGCGGAGCATTAAATAGTGAGAGGAGCAGAAGTAATACTCTTACTGGCTCTGTTCAAAGAAGCCAAAATGACAACAGCTTAAATTTTCTATGCACATTTCAATATGTTTTTCTTGTGCATCATTTATCAAACTGAAACAGAGTGCAAATAATTTCAAAGAATTAATGAACAAAAGTCTCGCCTTCCTTTGAAACTATGAATTATTTATAGCTACATTTCAACGTGATTGAAATTGTGGATTAATCCCATTAACCTCTCTGATGGCGAGAATAAAAGCATATGTCTTGACGAATGTTTGCTGGGATCAAATTTAGTGCTATTGAAAGGAGCTTTTCCCAGGCAAAGCCCAGCAGACAGATTGTATGCTGTGTCGCACGGTGCTTATATAGATCCTAGCAGACTCTGTCTGAGTCTGTGGAGGAATGACGGAAAGCTCAATGGAGGCGTCTGTCTCCCAGCTAGACACCCTGTTCAGTCCTCTCCCTGTATACCTCAGAGCCTGTGATGAATGCATGTAGGGCCTTTACTCCCCAGCATACATTTGACATTATTAACACAATATAAAATGTGATGGAGCGCTCTGCCACACTGCTGGGCCACCTTAATCCAGCACAGCGCAGCTACGTAGTGATTTATTCCCACAGCCATGAAAAAGTAAGCGTGCCATTAAAATCACAGGTGTTTGGAGGCCAGACGACTCACCGGGCAAGATCGATAATGTCACTCTTTTACATGGCTCATTTTGAGGGTGCCGCAGCATCATATGCCATTAGTGAGGCCTTGATCTATTGAGGAGCAAACCTCTGTCTGGCACTAGAGCTATGGGTGGCGCATAGATACAAGCTAACAAGGGCATGCACATGTGTGTGCACCTACTCTTAAACTGGGACATGTATGCACTCTTGCAGAGCTTGTGTTTACATTGTCTCCACCTGCACTCACACATAATTCAGCTGAGCTAATGTAGGAGATAATGTACTGTAAATGGCAAGGGCTCTGATTGATACCTGCACTTAGCGCAATTACTGGTGTAAAAACTTTGGGAAAAGACAAAAGTTTGCGCTACTTACCGTAGGGTTACCGACTGTGGCCTGGGAAAGTGATTTGTTAGTGTTTGTTGAGCGTGTTCCCAAGGCTATAAAGTGTGACACTGGCAGCAAATAAGGACTAATGTTCTGGTTCCAAATGAATACTTAGCACAACCTGTAAAAGAATGTGCTGTCTCTGCCCTTTCACAAGCACACAGATTATCAACAAATTATTTGGTGCTATTCCTAAAGGCTGCAAATCCATTTCAGACTAAGGAAAACAAATCACTAACATATCACGTGATATCTATTAAATACACTAGCATAAACTTTCTGTTTCTTCCAGAATCCATTAAAACACAAGAGACATATTTTCTAAAATCAATATCATAAGCAGGACTTAAAAGAAACAATTTATTTTAATTTTGAAATTTATTTTTAAAGAAATGCTATCAGACTCTTGGTCATTTTGGTATAGACATAAACATGTTTTTATTTCCAGGCTAATTCA
>VVHJ01004331.1:7129-25660 GCA_015107715.1 Tylochromis polylepis | reverse complement strand
GTTTTCTCTGTATCTATTATTGTACGATCTACTGTACAAATATTAAGCGCCTTGAGGCGACTATTGTTGTGATTTGGCGCTATATAAATAAAACTGAATTGAATTGAATTGAATTGAATTGTGGTCAGTTCACTGACTACAATGTGCCCAGGTCCTGTGGCTGCAAAACAAGCCCAAATCGTCCTCTACTCCACCACTGTGTTAACACTTCACTTGGTGGTGTTTGTGATGATAGTTTATTCAGATGCAGCATTGCAAACCTAAGCTGTGTTGCCATGTTGAGGTTTTTTATCTGGGAAACCTTTCCAAACAAGCCATAATTGTTGAGTCTTTTTCTAATTGTATTGTCATGAACTTTAACATTTAACATGCTAATGGAGACCAGTACAATCTGAGAGGGAGCTCTTGGGTTTTTTGCAGTTTCTCTGAGCATTGCACGGTCTAACCTTGGAGCGAATTTGCTGGAACGCCCATTCCTGGAAAAATTGGCAACTGTCTTGAATGATTTCCACTTCTGAATAATCTTCCTCACTTTAGAATGATGAACTTCAAATTGTCTGAAAATGGTCTGATAACCCTTCCCAGACTGATGGGCAACAATTGCTTCTCTAAGATCTTGGGGTAAATCTGCTGTGACATCCTCTCCTGGGTAGATTGTGGCACAGTGTTATATCACACACCTGAATGCTCAAGGTCAGCAAACTGCCAAAACGCCTGCTTTTTATGGAAGTGCTCTCACTTGATGACGTTCAGTTTAATCAAGTGCATTTGATTAGCAGCGACTGCTACTTACCCTCGTAATCCCTATGGAAGCAGTAAGGCTGTAATTAGGTTTTCTTTTTTCACAGGACTGCATTCAGTCCTCTGAAAACGTTCTTTTTCATATGACTGTACAAGTATCATAATGTGCATCTCTGAGAGTGACTTTTTATCCCATTTCACCAGTTCATGCCCCTGTTGAGCATTTGCTAAAATAAAAGTAAATGTTTAGGATTCTTGTCATCTCTCTTAGATCAAAAATTAAATAGGATAGGTACTGCATGACTGTGAATGTCCTCAAAAGGTGTTGACCAAATTAATGTGTCAGCATATTGCATTTAGCAAGCAACTGACTAATGAACTGCTGCACTCTGTGTAGTCTGTGATTTGATTCCAGTTACCTTCTAAGGAGAATTTGGTTTTTCCTGCAGTATGTTTACTTACAGTTTAGTTCCATTCTGTAACATGTTTAATGGAGCCAGTGAGTGGCCAGAACCCAACACAGTGAGTTTGACACGTACTAGCTTATTTTGAACTAGAACTTTGACTGCTTTTGTTTCTCCACCTGATCTTTTACAGTCCTCAGCTTGCCATAGTTGAGTTACATCCATTAAAAATGCTAGCCACTTTAAGAATTGAGTCCAACAACAGCATCTGTGGGTAGTTATGCATGTGCAAAAGCTGACAGCTACTTGCTGTGTATTAGTAAGATAAGCTTTGATCTGTTGCTGACGTCAAAGGAGAGTTCTTTAATTGATTTGTTTGATTAATATCCAGCTTGCACATCAAATGCTTAGTGCACTGGGCAGTCGCTACAGTAGAGAAGTTGTTAATGGGTCTCATCATCTGTCACTATGACTCTGTATAAAATATGTGTAAAATATACTAATACCACCATCGTCACCATGATATAACTGAGAAACCGTTTAAAGGTTTACAGCTTTACACCATTATAGCTAAACCTTGCCTTTGTTATCTGAAACTCAGTTCTGGTTCTCACATCCAAATGACATTTAAAGAAACTGATCCACATCAGTGAACTGCTTCATTAGTGAAAATCCAAACACATTATTGCCAGCATAAATTAATGTTTATGCTACATACAGTAAACCCATTAATACAGTGCACAGATGGGATCAAATCAATAAAAAATTTTCAAATGAAAAAAAAATTTCCACAGCTTTGATTATTTGTTTGCTTTATTAAATATGTTTCCCCCCCTTTTTTCTGTATTAGTTTGTCTAATCTTTCTTTCAATAGACATTTAATACTTTAAATGTGCTTTTCTGTATTAAAGGTGATAAGAAAATAACTTGAACTGCTGAACCAATTATAGAATCAGAAGCAGTGATTCAACAGTGTATATATATAATGTGTATATATATATATAATAGCGATCATAATAATAATAATCATCATCATCATAACTGGGGTCATACGTGAGTAGGCAGTCCTTGTGGCAAAGGGAATCAGCAGAAGTTAAACAATGGCGCAAGGTCATACACGAGAGAATAACTGCAATCCTGGAAAATGCTGGAACTTTCAACAAAAGTGCTGAGAAAGACTGAGGGATATAAGAAGCGTGGTTTTATGTATAGTGGGAGAGTGATTAACTGACGGCACAGAGTTGTGCCAGAAAATTGGGAGAAAACAGAAACAAAGGGAGAAAATAGAACTAAAGGCAATAAAACAAGGTAAGTAAATTCAAAACAAAACAGGAAGTGAATATACCGAATCCCTTTAGATCACTGCAATAATGACCCTCATGTTTTACCATGAACCGTCTGTGGCAGGAAAATCATTTTAAAACAACAAAATGCAGCTTCTACAATTAAACTGGATCACACATTCCACTTTTAAAATGTTACCTGGGGAAACAAGGACAGTGAAAGGAGCAGCTGATAGAAAGCTGGACCATATTTCAAGACATCCATGTTGCTCGTTTCCCAAATTGGCTTGGAGACCTACTTTTGGTGCCTCTTTTAGGTATTCCACTAAAAATATGAGTTAGGATTGATTGCTCACTTGCTGTAGTCCAGTTTATTTAGTGAATAGATCACTGTAGGTTTATGTTTTGAAGCAGAGACACAATACCAAAGCCCTACTGGTTGGATTATGCCCTGATATCTGCTGGTACAGATGACGCTTGCATAGTTGTGCAAAGCAAAACTAATGCGACGACGATAAAAGTAGAAAAGCTAAAAAAAAAGACATGACTGCCTGATAGCAGGACACCACACTTGTGTCAATGTGTTTGTTAAGGATTCAATAAAGATAAAACTTTAAGAGTGTATGCGTGTCCCTGCGTGTTAGTGTACAGTAGCAGTGTCAGCAGTGAGATAGCATTAGTGAGGGTAGGGGAAATGTCAGCCCATCCATCAACATGACATCTGCAATCTCGCCTCCTCTCTGTCTCTCTCTATTTGCTTCGTTCTCATTCACTCGGTTACGCTATTCGGAGCTCTTTCTCCTCCTCCTTACTTCTCTTACATTATTCCTCTCACATGCTTTCTTTTTGGTTTTCTTTATTCACTCCTTTAAATCTCTCACTTCTCTGTCTCTACTTATCACCTTCCTATTTACCTCTGTTATTCTCTCACCCTCTTTTCCCCCGTTCTCTCAGTTAATACAGAAATCCATCTCATTTGTATGTCCCAGAACAGAGCAGACGGCATGCAACTTATTTTTCAATGTATGTGTGTGTGTGTGTGTGTGTGTGTGTGTTTGTGTGTGTGTGTGTGTGTGTGTGTGGTTTTTACATAGAAAACAATCAGATGCTCAGAATGTGGCTGCCCTTTAGAAAAGCTCTATACCAAGCTGCTTTTTTGGCTGAGCAGAGCACTTTCAAAAGTTGAAAACAACTGACCTTTTTCACCAGAGCACATGTGACATCAAGTATGGTTTTTATCAGATGACCAGTCATCACAAAAACTGAGTACTGTAGTTTCATATCTCTCTCTCTCTCTCTATATATATATATATATATAGAGAGAGAGAGAGAGACTATATTTAGTAGTCTCAATAAATAGGTGTGCAAGCTGTTGATTTTCTGCATTTATTGTTGGTTGTCAGCACAGCACCTGCCGCGGTTGTGGTGTGGGTATGCATGTAATTTTGTATTGTTTCTACAGAGAGGACTCCGCACATAACTAATACAGCCTCAATCTTGAATTCCCCGCTACATTAATACCCTACACAACATGCTTGCTGTGACAGGAAGCAAAATATATATTTTAAAATCCCCTTCAGAACTCGGAGGACATGGGAAAGTGGATTTCTGGGGTATTATAATGCTCCTCAGCCTCCCTTTTCCCTCTCGTGTCAGCTTGTGTAAACTCAGAGGCTCCCTCTATAAAGGCCATCAGCAAAGAGGGTCAAAGGTCAAACTGACTGAACTTTGTGTGGAGTGCCTTGACCACACGGCTGATGCACATCGTCGAGGCCAGATCTACAGCTCACTGAGGGGTACAGCTTCCCTAACAAGAGCTTGGACACTTGCAGTGGCTAGTTCCTGCAAGGTGGATTAAAAAAACAACAGGAATCCATCCAGGAATTGACAGGATATGAAAACTCTGATATATACAGAATATGGGTCTTGATTTAGACACAATGGGCTTTGCATACTGTTATAAAGGCCTGTCTGGATCAATAAATATAGTTTAAAATACATAAAAAATAAAAAGGCAGTTATTGTCAGCTTCATACAAGAACTGACATGTGTCCCGGTGACAATATGGACAACGTGGGTGTAAATGCTGGTTAAAATTGATTACACTCTACATCGTCTCCCTGTACAACTGCAGTGTTTTGTAAAGTAATCGAGTAGCTGGTGCACACGTGTTAGTAAGAAACCCAAAGGGTAATATTATACTCTCCTGTGCCCTTTAGATCTGAAACTTGAAAGACAAATTTGTTACTGATTTTCACACTAGCTCTCATGTTGCTAGCAGCAGAAATGATGAAACACAAGAATATGCAAAGGAATGCTTTCTATATCTCACTCACAGACACACACACACACACACACACAGTGCGAAGCAACCCTGCAGACTCAAACCGCAATTGGTTTCAGACAGTTGTCACATTCTGGCCCAAAGTCAATTTTATACTCACTTAACTCCATAATCAGAAGTCATGTTGACAACCCCACAATACATCTTATCTTTTAGATGGTGGGAGAGGAAGGAAAACAAGGATTCACAAAGAGGACAACTTTGAGGAGCTTTTGATTGAAAAAGAAAAAGATGCTGAGGTGAGACCTAAAAAAAAAAATAGTAACAAAAAGAACAGAGTCTGCTACATACTCAAGGGTCACTTCATTAAGTACACCTTGTCAGTAGTGTGTTGGACCTCCTTCTGCCTTCAGAACTGCCTTAATTCTTTGTGGCATGGATTCAACAAGATGTCAAAAACATTCCTCAGCGATTTTGCTCCATACTGATGTGATTGCATCACACAGGTGCTGCAGATTTGTCAGTTGCACATCCAAGAAGCAAATCTCCCGTTCCAGCACAACTCAAAGCTTCTCTGTTGGACTGAGATCTGGTGACTGTGGAAGATGTGATTTCATTGTCAAAATAAACCTCAGCTGGTAGCAAGGGTTCAAAAGAGTGCCATTAAAATATCCCCCACACTGTCATCCTGAGCTGTAGACCAGATCTGTGCTTTCCTGTTCTATGCTGCTGCCATTTTAAACAATTCACCACTTGACTTTTTATAAACAGCCTCATTTGAGTCAAATGTAATCTTCCCATTAAAAATGTATTTGCAAATTTTAATCTTAATAAAACTGTAATTAAATCAAACCATTTTTTGTGTTTAGCTTTTTTTTTTTTTGTTTCCTAAAAGAGCAATTCAGTGTACTCAAATTAAGTAATTGCACCTCTTATTCTATTGTAGTCTCAATTTTAAATGAAAGAGTCCACCATTTTCACCCCGGGGGACTCACAGGAAGGAGACATGCCTTCAGTATAATTTTATTTTGCCATTCACAGCCCCACTGTTCACTGTTTGCTCTTTTTACAAAATGTCAGTGCTGTGATATGTTTTTGCTGATGCAAAATGAACATTTCACATTGTGGCCGTATTCAGCCGAGCACAGGGTGGCTTTTATTTTTGAAGCGAGCACATGACACCTGTATTCATCACTGTTATTAGCGATTACTTTAGTCATTCATCATGTAGCTAAAAATAAAAGAGAAAAAATGGAAGAAAAAAAACATTTGAAAACCAGCTAATAATTGTTTTATGTAGAGCTGGAACATGATGTAGCGAGGACCAACAGGCTGTGCACCTCCAACTCCTCAGCAAGGTAACAAATTTCCCCACACCGTGCTGTTCAGTTGGAACTATTACATCACAGTTATAATTATTTTGGCTGATTTCTTCATTAAAACAGTGCGTTTTGTTTGGCTGTACTGCAATCACAGCAGTTGCCTTTCACCCGCATTTCTGGGTATTTGACAAAGAATTAAACCACGCTCAACCAGGACAGAAATCAAACAAAGATTACAACGTGAGAGCGAACGGATCAACGCAGACGCCTCCAACATGCGAGACACGAGGTTTGGTTGCATGCTACATCTTCCCCTCCCTGTGCATGAAGTATAATGCTTGCTTTTGTCAGTGAATGATGGCTTTGCGATTGTCAAATGAGGTTTGGATAGTCTATGCTACAGACAGAAGAGCTAACACGAGCATTTTTAACTGTGTTGAGATATCATTTGTTATGCGGTTGCATATTGTAGTGGTACATTCAATATTATGTTTGTACATTTGTCAGGCAGGCAGTAACACTTGCTCTAGCTCTGACAAGAGCGTTAGTGCTCCTAAATAGTTGCTGCAGGCACTGTGCTTGTTTTTCTTGTTGACAAGGTAAACACACACTTCTTTAGCCAGCTTGTCTGGGAGCATTTAATTCAGGATGTCAGGGTGTGAGTGGGAAAGATTTTGGAAGGAATACTGTTGAGAAAAAAACCTTCAAATATTACATTAACAGGAAAAATATTGTTAAAAAAATAAAATACAGGTTTGACCTATTATTGACAGCATAATTGCTCCTTTAAGCAAACTTCAGTAAGTCAAGTGCCACGGACAAACTTTCATTTTCTTGTCATGATTTCGTGCACATTTGTGTTTGTTTGTGTTTGATCCTTTTATTTATTTTATTTTTTTTTTACAGCCGAACATCAAAGGAGCGCGTGACATCAAACAGCCAATCCACGATACTGCTTGTCATTATCATCTGCCAATCAACTCCTGAAATAATAAGTTGCACTTCAGCTCTGCAGCATCAAACATGACAACTTCATCTGCGAATGCATTATTCATGCAGCCGTGTTGCCGTTTCATGCAGCACAATAAGATATGCTAAAACGGTGACCTTCATTCCGCAGCAGCAGTTTCGCAACATGCATCATTTACACAGGTCTGTTTGTCCGTCCCACGGACCCGCTAACACAAAGAGCCCACTTTGCGATAACCATCGTGCTGGTTAGCCCGCATGCTTGTATATTTATGTCTCTCTGTATAAACAGATAATGCCAGCCCACTGAGATGTGAACTGTCTTTCACTCTGGCTCTTTGTGAATAGCTGAAATTATATTGGACCTCCTGAAGTGTCGATTTTGATCTGGTTTTTGGTGATAGAAACACAAGGACAAAGAGTTGCCCTTCAGAGAGAAGTGAAAGAGCTAAGAATGTATGTTTGTATTATTGTTTCAAAGTTTTTAGCTTTTAATGGAAAATGGAGTGGTATTCATACAGCACCATTCTATACAACTTGAGCACTCTACTACTACAAATGTTATTCATCACATCAATCACACACACATTCATAGACGGACTTTTATCTAAGATTCACTCACACACACACACACACACACACACATACTCTGATGGATACATTCGGGGCAGCACCAGGTTCAGTATCTTGCCCAAGGATACTTTGACACATGGACAGGAGGAGCTGGTAGACCTGCTCTACCACCTGAGCCACATCGACCCCCAAAATTTAAGTGCTTGCTTTCCTCTACTGTGGATTCATGGCTCTGGCTAATGTGCTTATGGCTGATGGACATAAGAGAAAAGTGGAGAGAAAACTCAAATAAGAAAAGATCTTATTATTAACTGAGCAAGCCCTCTCAAAGTGTGATTTGTTGTTTCTTATCTGTTTTTGAAGTAATCCTGTTAGTACTGCAACAAGGGCAATAAGCATGGCTTCTAACAAAGCCCCATAATGGTGAAATTAACTGTGCAGTTGATTTTAGTTCTTCACAGACTTGTTTGAAGTGACCCAAGCTCAGCTGGAGAGCCGTGGTGTAAAGTATTTCTGTGTCAAGTCACCTACACATCTCAAGTCTTCATCCGCAAGTCACAAAAAAACCCTAACTTAGTCTGGTGAGAATCAATCATGTCAGTCAAGCCCCTCCTAGGTTCTAATGACAAGTGACTGTGACAGCTTCTTATTGATTTTTCAGCTTAGAGCAGATCTCTCAATTTGGTTAGAACTCATGAGGTCACATACAGTGTGGCCGTTTTTTGGGAGGCAATGCCCTGACACTGCAGTTGACCTCAGGTGTCTCATACATCTGCCTGTGCAAACCTGAAGGCCTGTCAGGGATTCTCCCTATCTAACTGAAGACGACGGGGCAGGTTGTTCCTTTTTAGACTTTAGGCAAAAGAGGTGGACTAACCTTATCAGGAAGGGAGAGCAGAATGGGGTAATGGCATAAATGCTGGAGGATAGCCTTTAGAACTGAGTGACATTATCTCAGGTGCGTATTAATTTCTCTTTTCCTCCATGCCGAAGCCACAATAAATGTTACTGAGTAAAGCACTGAGTGCACAACAAACATTCACTTCTCAGGTCAGTGAAGTCACAAGTTAAATCATTTGTAACTCAGGTGTTCTACTGATCTGCTTTGGTCAAGAGAGAGCTGTGTGAAAGCAGAGCTGTTGATTCACCAGCCAGTCTACATTCCTGACCTGACCTCACCACAGTCACGAGGTGTAGGTGGTGACCTAAAGAATGACACTGCAGGTACAAGCACCAGAAACAAGCTTCTTGTGAAGGGTTGCTGGGCTCTCCCTTAGAGACAGGGTGAGGAGCCCGGTCATTTGGGGAGGGCTCAGAGTAGAGCTGCTACACCTCGTTTGGGCATCCAATTAAGATGCCAGTGGATGCCTCCTAGGGCATGTGAGATGTTCTGGGCATCTTTCAAGGAAGGCAAAGTGGAGAAATTATGACTGGCCTGGGAATGTCTCGGTGTGTACCCCGGATGAGCTTGTAGTGGTCAGGGAAGACGAGGTCTGAGCTTCTCTGCTTAGAGAGAACATGGATGGATGGATGGACCCCAATTTTAACATTTCCATCTGTTCAAAGACAGTCGCTATTGCTACCTTCTTTGTACACCTTGCAGTTTTCTTTTTTGATACTTGACATTTTGTGGTTTAACAACAAGCCTCTTTAAGCAGCACCAGTTAAGAGCCTGTCTCTGAAAAGATGAAACCCTACAGCTCTAAAGTGATCTAAATCACACTGTTAAGCCTCACAGTTTTGTTTTCCTACTTAAAAGTATTCAAGGATGATTATAAGTGTACTTTAGAGGCCTCATGGCGAGTCAAATTAAAAAACTCACCATGGTAAATTAAAGAAAAGGTTATAAATGGAAATAGTGTAGGATGAGTGCAATTTTTAAACAATATCTGTATTCCTTCTCTTCTTGCTATTGCCTTCCCGTTGATTTATTTATCTTCATGCTGACTGACATCACTAAAAATACCCCATGTTTCATCAGAAATATCACATATTCAATTAAACATTTATAAAGCTCCTCTGATCATCAACTGTGCATTGTAAAGACTATAAACGAACCCTTAGCTAGTAAACAAAAGCATAGGTCTTTTCGAAAAAACTTCAAACGTATAACGCTCGATCATCAAAAAGTATTCCATCTTAATTATGAATGAACTAATCTCTATTGTAATGAAATCAAGTCTCACTAAAATTGTTCCTTTTTGTTATTTTCCCCCCATTTAGTCCTAATAAAGCCATAGAAGGATTTATCGCACATATCCTATGAGCCCAGAAACCCTGAGGTGTGAGGAAACCCAGTGAAGCATGCTTGTCATGGTTTTAGATTTCAGGTCTGTTCATTTCTGGTTATGTCATCTTCCCTCTTTTTTTTCTTCTTCCTCTTTTCTAATCCCTGGTCTCCTGGCACTCCTGTTAATTTTGCTTCCATCCTTTGTTCTCTTCCCCAGTCATTTTCTGTCACACCTGTGTTCACTCAGTTAATGACCCCCATCAGTAGATATACATAGCACCAGCTGTTCACCTCCCAGTTGCCACATTGTCTTTGTACAACTTAGCTGTCAAGCTTTCAAGCCATTTTCATGTGTTTTCCTTGTCCATTCCTAGCGTCAGCGTCGCCTTCCCCAGTGTTCCTCTTGGTTTGGTTTGGTTTCATTTTCTTGTTCTTTGCCCTCATGTCACTATTGATCTCCATGCGTATGACTTTCCGTACTGTTGTTTTGGATTCTGGCTTTAGTCTGCTGTTTACTATAATTATTTGTTTTGCTTGACTCACTTGTTGATGACCTTGGCTCAGTGGGCTTTAATCCCGGTCTATGTCACGCATTTAGATCCACTCCCCTGTGAGCTGCTAAAATGTTCTCTTTACATTCTGATCAAAAGGTTGCTACATGTGGACATGGCCACACATTTTAACAGATCCTCATCCCCTTCAAAAGCCCATGAGGGGGAAAAAACCAAAAACAAATATATCATATAAAATAGCAAAAACTGAAACTTAGCAGGAATTTATGTGACAAGTTTCAAAGGAAAACTTATGCTGTCCCTGTAATCTCAGACAGAGTACCTTTTGATTTGTGAAGAAAACGAATCGCTTCCTAAAGCTTGAAGCAGGACTTGCTGCACAACGAAAGACACCGTTTGACAGAGTGGGCCACACGCAGAGAAATTCATGAAATTATTCATGATCGTGCTTTCTTTCTTTCTTTGAGTTGGTTTGTGTGTTTCTGTTGCGCTGTTTTGCATATAATGTATTTAATAAACTCTTCTCAAGTCAAACTGAAAGCTTATTTAATGAAAGCAGTGGCTTTGGAGCATATGCCAACGTTGGGCTCGATAGATACATACAGAGATCATGTACACACCATCACGCGCCTCCTCTGATGTGATGGAATACTGCCCAAAGCAAAGATGCAAACCACTCACAAGCATCTATTTATAATTATCAAGAAAATAAATTATAAATTATACTTGCAAGCTGCTTCTTCGCACTTTAAGCACTTGACAGACGGTTCCAAGGAGCTTTCATACAATCAAAGCCTTTTGCTATTGATGCCTTTCATCTCTTCAAAAAAAAGAGAGATATTTTCGCTCCATGAGATAAACCTATGAACGCCAGATAAGAAGGATGTGGCAAATGGTCTTCTAGGACACTTGGCAGAAAGAAGACAAAACCTCATTTTGTTCTGCATTTACAAGAAGATTTGTTCATTTGTTTGATATAAGATAATAAGGGACAATCTTTCTTCTAAATGAAAGCAATCTCACTTATGAAGGAAAATCACATCTCAGTGGCACCTTAGACTACTACAGGCATGCACAGACAGACAAATGCCAGTCTCTATATTAAGGTTTTCTCCTCGGGCTTATTTGCTGTTTTGTCAAAAACTACTGGCCTGAGTTCAGGAACTGTGCTGCAGCGGGGAGTGCAGTTACCTCACAGCAAGAAGGCTTTGGGTTTGAACCTTTTTTATGTGGAACTTTGCATTCCTCCCACAATCTAAAGAAATGTGTCCTAGGTTAGTTAGCGATACTAAATTGGCCATAAGCTGAAAAGACTGTCTGCCTGTTTCTCTGTGGTTGTCCTGTAATGGACTGACAACCTCTCCGGGATATACTTCACCTGCATATGCAGAGTGATGGATGATTTAAAGTTTGGTGAGAAGTTGCATCAAGGATCGAGTGAAAAAAATTCTTGAGATAGCAACTGAGGTCTGGATCTATGATGCTGTGCATTACAGGCGGACAATAACACTATTTATATTACACGGTTCAGGTTCATAAAACCTATAAAAGGTCTAGTAAAACATCTGGACTATTAACATTAGCTTTTGATCTCAAGCACTCATAGACCCTTTTGTGAAATGGGCTGGGCAGCAGCTGGATTTAAGGGCACTGTAACAGCTGCAGAACCAGGGGGATGCAGTCACTGAATAATAAATGATCTGGGCTGAAACTTTGCGGACTTATGGGACCTTAATATCTTTAAAAATAATGGGGAAAGCATGCAAACGCCACACAGAAAGGCCTCATCTGACCAGGAAGTTCAAGCCAGGAACCTTATTGCTATGAGGCAATAAAAATATAAATAGAAGACTGTCCTGACTTTACTTCTGCAGAGCAGACGTCATGGCGCACACACAACACCTTGTCCTGCTTTCACAATCTGTTGGGCCGTCCAGCTGGTACCATATACTTTTGGTTACTGGCACTTTATTTTTTATTTTTTTGAACACTTTTACTCTGGGAAACTAGGACTGAGTTCTTTCACCACTATATTTATGCTATATTCCTGTGACCAAATTATTGGTCCGCTTACAGGAAGTGATAAAGGATGACTGGTTGTAGCTCTAAAAGCAACCTTTTTCTCTTTAGATGTAAAGACTTAACAGAAACAGATCATAAGCCTATGCGCAGCCACCCATACTGCCCAAAATACTGGTTTAGTGTAATAACAGCCCTTATGATGGATGAAGTAGAAAGTACAGAATGAATGCAATGCGAATAATGTCAAGGGCAGTAACAGCAAAATTTTACAATTTTGACGGTCAGCTTTTATCAAGGCTGACGTAAAATGACTGTGCAGGTGTATATTCAACATTTTGTTCAAGGACATTTTGACAGGACTCATGGATGTTGATGCGCACACTGTCCGCCTCTGAGATTGAATCTGTAACCTTACAGTAATGGGATGGTCTCACTAAGCACTAATCTGCTCTGCCACCTGAGAAAAAGAGCCAGAGAAATGGATAGACAGAGAAATATGAGAGTGTGGATAAGAAAAAACGGGTAGATGAGTAGAGGAAATAGGAAGACGAAGGGTAGAATAGATGATAACAGCGTAGGGACACAGACTATGGAGAGACAAACAAAGCGTGCTTGATGGTGAAGAGACAGTAAATGAATACCAAAGGGGAAGGGAAAAGCACGGAATGATTGAGATGATGGAAAGCGAGCTGGTGAAATAGCTAGAAAAAGGGGAAGGCCCGAATTAAGGCAGAGATCGATGTGCAGGAAAGCAAACTGAATAAAGATAAATGAATATAAAAAAGACAGAGGTCACATTCATATCTAGGTCTTTCATATGTGGTCTTCCCTGTCTGTAACTCTATTCTAAATACTCATCAGCCATTGGTCGGGCAGGAGGAAGTTGAAAGCACTGAACCCTGTAACCCCTCATTTCCTCAATGACAAATTCAGGTGTCCTTCGATTCCACTTGCTCTCTGTCTCACTTACCGCCAGCGCTGTCACATATTCTCATTAGTCACTGTGGCAGCTAAGCTATGAATGTGTGCGTGCAGGGGTGGCTGAGTTTTTCAGAGAGAAATAGAAACAGAGGCAGAAAATGTGAGCGTGAAAATGAGAGAGGGATTACAAAATGAACTGATGCATGAGAGTATGAATGAGCAAAAGAGCTTGAATGCAAGAGGGCGTAATGCAGAGTTTATGTTTGCAGATGATGTGTGAGTGCAGGCTGTATACAGTATGACGGAATGTGCCTCATTTTATATATTTCTCTACCTGCTTGTGTTTATGTTTTAATCTGATATTTTGGCAGAGCATTCAGCAGACCCAGCATTACACTAATTACCATGTCAGTTTCACATTTGGCATTACCTAGATATGAAATTTATGCATGTATATGCCTTCTCTATATGCTTTAATAGAGAACAATTATGTTTCAAGTTTAGCTAGTAAGTCAAATCAACACATCAAAAAGCAGTTTTGGTTAAAAGGGCTTATCTTGGTGGGCTTGAGTACACATTGCGCACTTATAGTAGGACCCATTCTTGCAGGCCTGGAAACTGGTCAGTTACACCCTGAAAACCGTCAGTCACTAAGGAAAAATGTATTTTCTCCAACCATTGTCTTGAGCAGGTTACATTAAAGGCACCAACTTCCATGCAACTTCCAAAGTCAGCATCTTCCATGTAATCTACAGGTGACCGGTACAATCTGCTACTAGCAAAAAACAATTACAAGAAGGGTCACCTAGGGACAGTCAGCAACCTCGAGCAGCTACTTGCCAAATGGTGAATGAATGCACATTCTCCCAACGGTCACTGACCGGTCTATTGGTCTGCATAAACTTTCCGTTCAGAATGGCATGACAAACATCAACCCTTAACTGACACCAGCTTCTCAAATGCAAGGACTTTCTACAGTTTTCAGTCATAAGTGATCATTAGAATTAAATCTGTTTCAGAGTGATTCTAAATAATGATTTCATGCATTTATTACTTCTAGGCTGGACTATAAAAACTCCCTGCAAAGCCTTCAGTTGATCTAAAATACTGCAGCAAAATACCGACAGGGACTAGAAAGAGAGAGCACCTTTCTCCTATATTGGTTTCCCTTCATTGGCTCCCTGTTAAAGCCAGAATCAAATTTAAAATCCTTCTCATCACATACAAGGTCTTAAAAATTCAGGCCTCATCTTATCTTAAAGACGTCATAGTACCTCTCCTAGTTAAACTGCAATAGATCTAGCATGCTGGAGGTTCCCCATGATGCAGAAGTGTTTATTCTTCACTCACCTTTTTTCAATAACTATGTATTTATGCACCACTCTGAATCTCTGGTTGTCTTTTGTCCTGTCTCCCTCCCCTCATTCCCAGCTGGTCACAGCAGATGGCTGCCCCTTCCTGAGTCTGGTTCTGCAGGAGGTTCATTCCTGTTAAAAGGGAGTTTTTCCTTCCCACTGTCACCAAGTGCTTACTCGTGGTGGATGTCTGATTGTGGAGGTTTTCTCTGTATTATCTTACTATATAAAACACTTTGAAGTGACTGTTGATGTGAGTTTGTGCTATATAAATATAACTGAACTGAACTGAACTGAATCAAAGCCAATACCTTGGGAAATTTGGACTGACCAAAGACAACACTTTGGGCTTTTGGGACCCGTGATGATGAACAGTCATCAAAAGAATTCATTATGGAAGCAAAGTGTTTGCTATGTGTCTGGACTACTAATATCAGGGTGTTAAATTCATGAGGCCTTTTCCTTGAAAAAAAAAAAAAGTCAACCTTTAAGTGGTGCTGGAGGGAAAGTCAGTAGATCACAAAAGTCATTACAATTCATCTTCTGAGAACTCTTCAAAATATTGTGCCAAACCATAGACAGTGGCTAGCATATGGAACGGCAGACTGACATTGGTATCTCCGGAGCAGTGCCATAAAAATTACATTTTCTTGATTAAGTTATCTCTTAAATCTTCGGTATTAAAAGTGAAGAAGACAACTCTGAGAGAACTGCATTCAAAGAAAAGTACACACACACACACACACACACACACACACACACACACACACACACACACTTGAACAAGTTTTCCTTCCATTTTGTGCAGGAGCTTTCATTGTATATAATGTTATTCTATCCTATGTTTTATCCGTATTTATTTTATCCTTTTTATCCTGTCTAAAACAAACCACTTCTCATGATATACTGAATTCATTGACAGTTTTGCTGATTCTTCTTCATTACTGAAGTACAATATATTCTGAAATATGTACATTTGAGGATTCAAAATCCATAAACTCACACTAAAATAATTAGAATAAAAAACAATACAATAAACTCTGAATAAGATGCTATGTTTAGAATAAGCAAAAAACAACCACATATGTATTGTGAAGTGAAAACAGCTATAATGAAGTTTTTAGTGCTCTCTTCCAAACTAGCAGGTTGTCCTCAGACGCGTGGCATTGACAGCTTACACAGTGCCTAGAATGAGTTCAAACAGTCTGGACTGTGCATCTGTGCAGATTATGGTACTCCGCATTGAAAATCGTGACTGTAAGCAGCTGCCAATCCAGTTGGAGAAGAGACTCATCTACCTCCACATAGCCACAACATTGTCCATCAGAACAGATTGGATTGTACAGACGGGAAAGACTCAGGAAAAAAATCCTTTTCCCATATTTTCCTGTGAAGGACCTATTCCAGAATGAGTCTGTATGCAACCAAGCAGCAATGTTCACAATAAGGAGAAAATCAGTGCAGTAAGATTTGAAAATGTCTAAATTTTACGTTAATTCTCTACTTTAAACACTCAGGCTAAAGTTTTGATTGGCTGGCAAAGGTTAATACATGAAAATTAGATGTTATTTGTCGCTCACCCCATATTCTATCCAGTGGTTTGAAAATAAGATCTAGTTTCTGATTTAAATCCAGCAAAATTATCTTTCATGCAACAGATGTATGTCAAATAGAAGCCCAAGTCTATTCACCTGTGTCAAATGTGTACCCTCAAATATATACAGTAGCATTGCTGTGTTTGCAACACATATATTCTTGTATAATTGCAAAAAAGTCCCAAATTATAAGTATTCTCATTTGTTGCCCACTGTAGTAGAGTTTCTTTTTCGTTTCTGTTCAAGATCTATTTTAAAGTCAGTCTAGAGTTTGGCACAAGTCAAAAAATCTCAGCCGTATCTGAGCCTAAAAATGGGCTGAAAAGTTAAAGAGCCCCCTTAGACATATACTGACAAAAGACCATTTCTCCTCTCAGACACACACATGCAATTTCTCTTCAATTCCTTTGATAATGTGACAGCTGAGGTCGGCGATAAAGGGAGGGCAGCGGGGAGATAACTTTCAGAGGACGACAGAGAGACTGTATGTGTGGGGGAGAACTAGAAGTTATTGTATAGTACAGATGGATGACATATTAAAGGAAAAACCTGAACTCCTGACCCATTCAGCTAGGAGAGGATCTGGTGACTCGGTTTGCTGGCATGCTGTCTGTTGAAACCAGTATAGTTATTCTGCATCATTACTCCAATCCTGTGGTCAAACATTTTTATCCTGACGTGAGTGGAAGTAGGAAGTATGAATCGATAACTCCTGCCTTCCCAGTCACCTGATCTTGGCCCAGCTGAATAAATATGGCTGATTTTGGACTGAAGCATCAACCTTCATTAACATTAACAATACACCCAATGAGTGGTTAAAATTTAAAAGAACTGAGTCCCATCAATACTCTGGCACAGTGAGACTGTTCTTGTCCACAACCTTACTGCTTTTACATTATGATGTTTGTTTTTCTTTAGTTTTTCACTGATACATGTTCTTATACATGAGACCAGATCACTGTCTAATGATCTCCATGAAAAACTAATTCCCTGTCAGTAAGGTCAGTCAAGTAATATGCTAACAAGTAGACACCATCTTTATTTTTGGGCAGAACCCTGATAACCAAATTTGTGGATTTTTCCCGTGGCGTAACATAGCGACGTTTTGTCACGTCCCGAGGCGTCACGTATTACGCAAAAGGTAACCATCCGCGTCCCTATGATACGCTCTGGATTGTGGATGGAATCCATCAGAATGACGCTCCCGGCGGTAACACACGATCCAGCCGTGTATTCCAGCCCTAACCCTAACCTTAATCCTAATGTTAACCACAACCTTAATCGTGTCAGATAGTGTTTTCCAAAGTGATTCATAATGAGAAAGTAAACAAAAAATGTACATATGTAGATTGATTCCAAATGGTTCTCATGTTTTCGAACGCGTAACATAGAGACGTGTTGGGTGGCCGAAAGCATGGCATACTGACGATTTGTCAAACGCGTTGGTATGTTACGTTTCGGGATGAGAACGTGTTGCTTATTTGACATAAGTGTACACAATGACATGTTGGATGACATACTGTATTTCCCGCCAAATTAGAAAAAGGGTCAATGAGTATGATGACACCTGCAAACCTGCCGGCCCTAGATTCTGATATCTTTGAACTTGTGTTCAAAGTTTCATTGGGTGCACTTAATTAGCGGGGGGAAAAAAGCTTGAAGGTGTGGGCTGCTACATTTACATTTCAAGGTTTTTATTACTGTTGAGCCAGGCTGCCCAGGCAGGAAATGAACAGAGTTCTAATATAGAAACCTTAAAGACTTTCTGTGAGATAGGGCTGATGTGGGCACTACTGTATCTCTCACAGTAAAGGTCACAGGTTTTCATTTTGTAGAGCACATTTAAAGAAGCTACTATGCTAGCTAATGATGTCCTGATAAGAGCTATGCATTAAAGTCTAACTAGTTAGTCTTCAGAAAAAAAACAAAAAACAAAACATACCTACTGCTGACTGCAGTATACGCCAAAATGATGTAGCAGTAATTCTGGGGATGTCCATTGATCTTTTTTAAACTTCAAGCGGGATTTGATAAAGGGTTCTTAATAACCTGTATGGATTTGAAAGAAATTAAATTTCCTTTTTCTGTCTTTGAGTGCTTCCTACTTTCCCTTTCTCATTTTGTCTCCCTCTCTGCTTGTTCCTGTCAATCACCTCTCTCTTGACGCTCAGTCAATCTACTATATCTCTTCTCTCAGATCCCGATCAGCTCATTGTCTTCTCCTTGTTTCATTTATCACTCAGCCATCTTACACTTTTCTCTTCTGCCATTTTTTTTCTGTTTTTTTTTTTTTTTTTTTTTATTTTTTTTTTTTTTTTTA
>VVHJ01004326.1:0-10828 GCA_015107715.1 Tylochromis polylepis | reverse complement strand
CATTTAAAATTGTATTTTTTTTTTTTTTATTTTTATTTTTTTTTTTTTTTGAATATGTTACTTTTGCTTTTTAGATAAAACTGCTCAAAAATGTAAACGTGCATTTGCCAAGTGTGGCCCATTTTCCTCTGGAGCAGCCAAATTCTTATATCAGATCACATAGTTGAGTCGCAGTCAACACAAATCTGCCAAAGTTGCCTTCGTGAGACCGCCATTACCTCAAAACAACAATCACATGAAATGAAAGTGCCCAAAACTATGACAGGTTTCTTTGTATATTTAGACACTGATAATAAGTGATTTAGCAGACAAGTAAACTTAAATGGGGCTTGCCTTATTTTTTTAAATATCTCCATGTTGACTAAAACCACAGCACTAAGGCTCATTTAAATACACGTGTACTTTATAAATATGTATTTTTGTAAATTATGAAAGTAGTTGGTGACTATTTATGCTATTTATGCAAATAGGCTTTTTTATCTACTGTTGTCTGAACATAGTTTGGTTAAAGCAGAATATTAGCTTTGCAAAACGCAGAAGAAATGCTATCACTAAACCCCCAGATCTGTACATTAAAAGCTATATCCTATACTATGGTTTCACTCAGGATTCAATGTGACAATCACTGAATGGCTTATGTATCTTCTGTTGCTTTTGTTTTTCTTTATACATTATATACAGCACATGGGCAGCTTGATCTGCTATTACAAATAAATGCTATGTGCTATCTACTGTATTGCCATGCATCCTTTTAAACAGGGCATGAGGTGCATTCAGGTCTTCATTGTAATTTAAATGTATTCCCCATAAATTTACTTTAATCTAATAATCAGTTGTAAAGTCAAACAACTTGCATAAAAAAAAAAATACTATGAACATTTTTTTAGTTTGTCATGTTCACCTATTATTTACATATTATTTTTATTGTGTGGGTCTTTTCAAGTTCCTTTTCCAGCTTTTATAAATATTCTGCACGTACTCAGAGTTTAACAAGAATCTGCATCGCTCGCTGCTTAAAAGCAGTTTGACTTGAGTGTAGTGATTTAAAGTCAAGTTTACAGCACGACTCTTTTATTCTGTTTAGTCAATTTTTCTTACTGTCAGATCAGCGATTAGTGTTTGCAGGGTGGTTTTTGCTCTCAGAAGACAATTTTAATACCAGGTAGTCCTGTGGAACAAATGCCTGCTTATACTGGTCCTGCTCCTGCCTCGTCTGCCACTGCTGATGTCCTCTTAAAATGGTGTTCAGTAGGTTAAAAAAATAAAAAGACACCAAAACAAAAATTGTTCCTAAAAAATAAGGAAAGCTCCCACGAACACTTTCACATTTCCCCAGAATTTGGGAAATTCCCCGGAAAGAACTATGCAGTTTTGTACTAATTATAAGGAAAAGTGAGACAACTTCAGACTTCCAGTGAAAGACCTCCAGTGGATTATTGACAAAGCTAAAGTGTCAGCTGATCTTGAGATTGCGATATTCAGCTAGAGGAAATCAAAACGCAGTAAGAAGTTAAACGAAATGTTTCTCTGAAGAAAATGAATCCTTGAATTCTTCCAACACGTACATTTCTGAAGTATGTTTTTTTTTCTATATTAATGTTCTGTCAATATTTCTGTACAGCAAAGAGATTAAACTTGTACCCTCATGATTCAAAAACATGCTTTGTTTTAAATTTACACTCTGCTCTGTGTGCTACTCTGATTCAACTTTTCCTTGCTCCTGTCACATTTGCAACATTTAGCACTTCGAAGTCAACAGCAGAATAATATTTTTGCGCCTAATTCCAATATGCTCCACAGGCAGAGATGAGCTGTGCTCTGATCAGTTCTGGCAAAAATTAAGAAAGAAAGTTCAAGGTTGGAGCTGGTCCAAAGACTCAGCGGTTTACAGACGACTTCATACAGAAAGAATACATGAAACAATAGAGCCATTGTGCTCTGTCCTTTATGCCGGTCCCCATGTATCAATTAGGGACTCTCTGAAGAGAGGTGAAGATATCCCCCTTAAGTATCTCTTTGTCTCCATTCTCCAGCAGTGTTTGTCCCTAACTGAGAGGAGGCCATGTTCCTTTGTTCCTGTTAAGAAACGACGCATCGAGAAATTCCCTCTGCAAATATTTGCCACCCATTGTGCAGATTAGGGACAATGATGTGATAATTTATTTAGTTTTCACTGTTTATAATTCACACCATGCATGTGTCCAGGTACTTAAGCACTGTGCCGTGAAATTGACATGACTGTGCTTTCTTATTATCTCGGATTTGTGTCTTTTTTCTTTTGGCCCTCGGTGTTATGAGAATTGTTGCAGACTGCTGTGGAGGGCGTGGGGGTGGGAGGCCATATCGTTTCTATTTAGATGATCCAAACATAATTAAAGGGGGGAAAATATTGTCAAAATGTAATAACAGAACATTGTTGAAAGTATTTCACCTCATGCTATGCACTTGTGTGACCCTTGTTTAATTAATAATAATCTGACCTACTAATTAAGCCCTATTAATTTAGCTTTTCACGATCACAGCTTCGTAGCCAAAGAGTCATGCCAGTGTGATCTAATCTGTAGAAGCATGGATCAGTTAGCGCGTCATTTATGCCCCCGATCATTTCAAACGTGTTTCTTCTTCTGCGCTCCTTTCCAGCGCTGCGATGACTCCTGAGTGACAGTCAGATGACCTAGATCTGACCGTCGACGTCAATGTACATCGAACAGGCGTTTCCGGAGCTTTTTCCATCCCGGCGGACTTCTCCAGAACTGTCCGTGAATGAGCATTCCTGCTGCCAAGTGTGAACTTTTCAATTAGAGAGGATCCACTGACCCAGGCTCTGTCTGATCACCTTTTTTTGTGCCTGGAACATCGGGCACCCCGTCCTAATTTGGCATTTGCGCGGCCCTATTGGGTGACATTTGAAAAGCAGCATTGTTGGGCCAGCTGGGAAGCAGGTTAAATACTAGACTGCTGATGCTATTTCGATCAGTGACTGTACAGTGTAGGCTGAATTCAAGTCCTGAAACGACCCCACAAGACACCCTCCCCCCCTCCTCTCCCCAAACCCAAATTGTTCCTCTGATAATGGACGGGGAAGAGGTGACGCCTCGCTAATGAGAAACATCTTAGAGGGAGCACAGAAAGCAACTGTTCAGTCTTGTCAGCATGTTTCACATGAAGGTCCGGAGATCAACTTCATCAAGGATCCCTGACTGCGATGTTAAATAAGCACAGCAGAGTGATGCTGTGTCGGGCTGGTGGCTCATTTCAGGACACGGGACTGTCAATGTCCCAGAATGAGCCACGAAAACAAAACAGGTTTTCCCCATATCTGAAAATAACAAGTCTTTCATTCTGTTAGGTGAAGTACTTTATAATTTGACCCTACTCCTTAACTTCAGTTTGATGTAAAGGTCAAGCAATGTTGGTGAAGTATCAGTGGATGCAAACAATTAAAGAGGCAGCTGTTGATTTTTATTTCCCAGGACTGTGTGGCTCAAACATTTGTGAACCCTTTAGAATTGTCTTTATTTCTTCATTATTATGATCATCTACAGTCCTGTGGAGACAGATATCCAATTTAACAAATAAGATTAAATATAAGACTTGGTTATATATTTATTAAAGAAAAAGTAATGTGAAGGATCCCACTGTGCCAAGACGCTGCGCTTGAACAGCTTCAACCTGGGGGTGTTGGTGGTTCCCTTACATGAACTGCTTGCTGCGATCCCACATTTCTAAAGGATTAAGACTGACTTGACCAAATTTTAACATTAAGTTTATTCTTCTTTGACCCGATGTCTTATTGCAGTCTGGTACAGTTTCTAGCATTTTCCTTTCAGATTCTACTGATGCAATTCTAAATTTATTGTCCCATCCGGTCTGACTGGAAAGCACTTGTCATTACTCCAAAACTTATTCCAAACTTCTTCTTTGTGTTTATTAATGAAAGAAAACCGAAAAAAGAGCAGAAACTATTACTCGAGTTGCTTTCTGGCCTGTCTTTAGCAGCTATAGAAGGTCATGGGTGCTTTTCTTCTTGCAGCACTGTTTTTTCTTCAATAAAGTGATAACAAAGTCCATTATTTTTTTTCAGGTGGGTTTGTTTTTTTTAATTTGATGATGTTTTTAGCCATAATTATGCAGAACGAGAGAACATTTTAAAAAGAAGCCAAAAACTTACAAGCACCACTCAGACTGGGAGGAAATTCTTCAGGTTACACTACCTGTGAATACCATTCTGAGTTTTAATACTAAAATTAAAAAGTAGTATAATAGTTTTGGCATGTGCAGAAAAACAAATCTTGGTGGGCTGTGTACTGTAGAAGTGGGAAGGTGGGGAGGGCTGAAATAGTAGGGTGGCTTGGGGGGGTCTTGGGCATGATTTGATCCTGGAAGGCTCAATTAAGTGGTTCGTTTACCCCTCGTGTGGAGCTGGTGAATTGGAGCCAGGTCAGCGCCGGGTTGAGACGTTGTTCATTATTTTTCCGCCTGTCGGATCCCATGAGTGGCCGCTGGAGACGGTGGCTGCTCGGCGGCCGAGGAGCAAAGGGCCTGCCGGTGGGGTACGTCAAACACACTCAAAGCCTCTCCCCTTACCGAGGGGATTATGATCAACAAAGCATGTCCCACACCTGCACCGGCCAGCACAATGGAAACTCCGCGGGCCAATGGAGACGCAGAGAGAGACCAGTTATTAGAGGCCCCCACCAATGTAATGGATTACATTAACCCCTTCTGTTGTTCTTCCTCCTGGAGCTTAAACACTGAACTGACGGAATCCACATCCCATTGAGAAAAATTCTAGCAACACTTTGTTGCAACAGCTTTTTTCCAGTCTGTCCACTCACCAGTGGTGATGCACTTCACTGCTAAGCTGTTTGGTGACCTAACCAAACGCCGTAAGGCTTTGGGAAAGTTTGGATAGCTCTTCTTACCAATACTACACACTGGTGGTGATTGTACTGAAGCGCAGATCAGGATTTAGTCTTATATAAGTACATACAAAACCAGTTGAATTACAGATACATATTTTTAATGACTGTTTAACTTCTTGGTCAGATTTATTTATTTTTTAAATCTGAAACAGGGAACAGTCAACAAACTGTAAACACGGCAGCGAGGCCTACCCCGTGAGTAGGTGTGGAGTTACTCAAAATAGGCAGGTGTCTGAATGTTAAAAAGTCCTTAAAGTTAATAGCTTGGTTTTTCAACACAGGTATCATATTTTAGCTTAGCGATGTGTAAACAAAATAATTTGAGTTCTTGGTTGGATTTTGTTGAGGCTAGCCTGCAAATCCCTTAAAATATTGAGAATCAATTGCGTTTTCCTCACACTTCACTCACAGCAAGGTGACTGGTGATTTGCAGTCTTCCTGCTTTCTACTTATGAGGTGAAAAATCCAAAGGCATTTTGTTGGGCTTTGAGAAAATCTTTTTGAAAGGGGATCAAATGATGCCTTCTGGCTCTCAAAAATGTTTTGCCAGTCTACAACAATTCCAGCATGATGAATACAATTTTAAATGGCACAATGTTATTTTGAATCTTTTAGGACTAAGAAAAGATCAAAAGTCAGCAAATTATTTTCTATTCATGTGTGAGTGAAGATAATACACTCAGCCAGAGGAACTCTCTGATGTCCATCGTACATTTGCTTATAAGCACACAGTCTGAAAAGTCTTTTTAGTCTAAGCACAACTTTTAAATGAGGTGCCATTCTCACACAAAAGACATTACCTCAAAGTGGACTTTTTATGATTTTCCTTTATTTCTCATACCTAAAATGTTACAGTTTCATGACTATATAAAACATGGACGTTCAAAATAATATCAGCATATGTACAATGAATATCTTGAGTCTGCATGATGTCGTACAGATCCTTAATATAGTCATCTCTGGCACAGAAGTGTTGGACTTTTTGTTTTTTGGCTGCAGCTGGCAGCCAATCGCAAAAAGCCTAGCTTAAATGGAAAGTGAAGGGATTGTGAAAAGGTACTTTGTTAGAGTTGGAACTGTACATTAGCATAATAGAGCCCCTCTAAAGAAAAAAGGGAGCGGGTTTTGGAAATAAACATGGTAATATATCACTCATTAAATACTGTACGTAGTGACGCAACTATCTACCATCTGATCCTGAGACAAAATGTGGTAGAATCTGTCTGAGTCACCTCAGGCAACGGCAGTTTGATTGACTGAGACTTGCGCTGCTCTAATTAAAACTTGTTTTAACAAGAGCTTTTACAGCAGCATTTACTTGAGCACCACGTTGAAACGCACATACTGCAAAGAAAAGGTGAGAAATGAGAGGAAAACAGTTCAGTTTGTTGGGACTCGGCTTCTATATTCATGAGTATTCAGGTTGTTATGGTCTCAGCAGGCCTCGAGTCTTCTTCTTTTCTTTGTCATTCTCAGGTGGAGTCATAGGCCGGCGTTCCTCCTTGACCCACATGTGGGTGGAGTTTGTCTTTCCAGGCTTTCTCCCCCAGCACCTGATCTGCATTAGCTTGCTAGTTCATGGTATTTAAGGCCCGGCTGGTGTTGCTATGCTCCAGATTGTTGTTGCTGCTATGTTCTAATTAAGCCTCATGTCTGTAACTAGTTCCTGTGCATTTTGCTCTTTAACCTTGCTCTCTTATTTGGGCTCCAGTTACCTCTCCGATGCCAATGTGGTTCCACCAAGAGAAATTCTGAGCTGTGAGCTGTTAGTTGTTAGGTTAACATAAGAAGAGTGGCGGCACTGGTTGGAGGGGGTCGAGCAATTATTGTTTGCACCATAACTGGCTGTCCTGTCTTCAGAATGGTCCCTATCTTTTGGTAAGTTTAATTTCACTATTACTTACTGACCAGGTTCTTTAAATATTAAAGCTGATGCGCTCTCTAAGCAGTTCTCCATCCAGTCCAGTCCATCTCCTTGAGAAACAATCTTACCTCCCTCTTGTGTCCTGGGTTTCTTGGTAGGAGGAGGATCTCATTTGCCAGGCTCAGTTGGCTGAACCAGATCCTGGCTCTGGTCCCATCAACCACTTCTACATGCCTCCTTCAGTATGAACACAAGTCATCCACTAGGTCCACACAGCAAAGTTTACCTGCTACCACATACTCGCTGTCCTAAAATGTTCTTTCTGGTTTCCAACTTTTGAGAAAGACACTAAGTAGTATGGTTTAGTATGTTTTAGCCTGCTCCATTTGTACCAGAAATAAAACCAGTTCCCAACCACCCTCAGGTCTATTACAGCCTACCTGTTTTAGATTAGATTAGATAGCCTTTATTGTCATTATACAAAGTACAAGTACAAGGTACAACGAAATTGGAGACACAATTTCACAATTTCACAGAAATTGGACCTGTTCCTAGTCACCCTTGGTCACAAATGGCTTTAGATTTTGTTTCTGGCTTGCCCCCCTCAGAAGGCAACACAGTCATACTAATCATCATTCTCAACCTCTCTAAAGCAATAAATTTCTACCTAGTCCTACCTAGGTTCTCCATAGCAACTGGCATAGCTCACCTCTTAGCTCAACATGTTTCCATGAGGAGAGCTTTTTTGTGAGGCTCTGGGAACTAAAGGTAGTCTTGCCTCTGGTTTTCATTCAATCCAATAGCCAGATAGAAAGCGTGAAGGAGGAACTTGAAGCTGCATTGTCTTGTGGTGTTCCCTCCAACCCAACAACTTGGAGTTCACATTTTCCCTGGATTGAGTATGCCAATAATACACTGACATCTACAGGTACTGGACTTTCTCCTTTCGAAGCGTGCCTTGGTTACCACCCTCTGTTTCCAGCTCAAGAAGGAGAGGAAGCTATTCCATCTATTCCATCAATGTTGCGGCCACTGAGTATGGAAAAAGGCTAAGGCATCCCTCCTCAGAACTGCTGATCAGAACCACGGTTTGACAAACACAGGGGGAACCCCAGCCTCGCAGTGCTCCCCAGGTCAGAAGGCTTGGCTCCAAGGATATTCTTTTTAAAATACTCCTCCCAGAAACTCTCTCAAAGATTTATTGGTCCTTTTGAAATTGAGAAATCAATCAATTCATCTGCAGACTGTTTCAAATTCTCTGCTTCTATAAGAATCATCACTATCATCCCACATGTCTGAAGTCAAACCAGCCACTTCTGGCCCTCTGTCTATTGTCAGATGGGGGTAGTGTCAAAAATATGTTACTACTCTTGCTTGTGCTGTGGTTGGTCCATCATCCAGTTGTGGAGAGGAGCGATCTTAAAAGCTGAACTGAAATTGAGCGTTAATAACAATCAAAAGTGCCGATTGCAGCCACTGTCTGTACTTTTTTGTATTGTATTTTATTTTCCTTTTTTTGCACTTCTCCAATTCCAGGTGAACTCCGCTGCCCTTTCTTCTCTGTTCCGGCATACTCGTCAACCAATCAGCATTCAATCAATGTACAGCATCATCCACGTTGAGCAACATGCAATTGGACTCTTGGAGAACTGGATAGGAGCATGTTTGTGTTCGTTGAAAACCCTTCCCTGGACGGTCTCTGTTGGCAAATACATATCATTTCAGTTTATATAGTACCAAATGACCCTACAATAATACAGAGAAAGCCCAAGCAATCAGACGATCCCCTTTGAACAAGCACTTTGTGACAGTGGGAAAGAAAAACTCCCTTTTCACCTCCAGCAGAACCAGGCTCAGGGCTGGCAGCCGTCTTCTGTGACCAAACGCACACAATCGCAGTACCATACATTATACATTACTTACCTCCCTGCGCATTCCACCAAATCTCTCTCTGCCTCGCTGGAAACCCGCCTGCCTGCCAGCTGCTCCTCCAAATATCATGCTCAAGATACAAATACGTAAGGTCTCAAATCAATTTACAAATACTGCAAGATCTTATCAGACTTACTTTGGACACTTCTTACCTCTCCTATCATCTCCAGCAGAAACTGCTCTCCCATTCCTATTGAGAGAACTCCCTTTCATGCCACTTGCCTGCTTTCTGAATACCGATTCCATTTTTACAATAAAATCTGTAAAGCTGCTTGTCTGGGTCTGCTCTCAGAGTCCAATTTGTGGTTAAACATGACACTGCTGCTATTATTCAAACACATCACACCAGCTTAAACTTGAGTGTTATTAACTGCACAGCCACATTGGCTGTATAATGTTTGTAGTGGTGTCAATAAGAATATTACTCCTCCATATTCTCCATGTCCCATTTCTCAGACTGTATCAACAAGTAAACAGCATTGTTTACCCAAAACTGTGCAGTAGTAACATAGTTTGCAAGTGTGTTTGGGGTTTATTTTAGGTGTGTTTTGGAACAACAGAACAGGAGGGTACTCAAATATTTTCAGTGGAGGAGGGTGTCAGTCCCTAGGGAACCCGTCATGGGCAAATTGGACCAAAAGCTCAGTGGAATGCACATCGTTGCCCTCGTCCTCACCCCCTCCCTAATACTCCCACCTCCACCCCTTCCACACACACACACTCCCTTCCCTTCTCTTTTCTCCTTTAATTGGGCCCATTTTTCTGGCACCTCCCCAGATCACACTGTCATTTTACACTGCGTAATAAGCTATTAGCCCCAGCTGGACTGGGTTCCACTGCCACCCCACGCTAATCAACATGGACATGGCCATTGTGAGGGACTGGTACTCAGGACATCACAGTCCTGCTATTGTTATTGGCTGGACCTCAAGGCCCTGGTTGCCCATGCCCTGGCTCACGGAGGGAGGAGAGGGAGAAGTAAACAGAAGGGGGAGATCAAGGAGAGGTGAACTCACTCTCGCTACCCCCTAGGAAACAGCGAAAACAAACTGTCACACCTTTGGTTCAGCCATCCTGCTTTGACAAAAATATGACTTTCTACCACGTCCTAAAAGAGTGGCATGCCTGTTACAAAAATACTAATACTAGACTTGTAAATGAGGATTTTATTCATTGCATATTTTACCACCTCAAGTTTGTCCAAAAGTATTCTGGAAGGTGAGATTTTGCTATTCATTATTTTAAAGTATTTTTCGGTCTGCCTTTACTGTCTGGATTTATTTTTGATACGTTTTTCTTTGTAAATCTTTGTTTTTGTATGCCACGTTGCAAAGTGTTGGGCTCGTGGTACACGACTCAGGACGAAATACATAAAAACCAGCATGAAAAGTAATCGGCAAGCCCGCATTTGTGGCAGTAGTGGGAGCAGCAGTTGTTCACATCTTTTCATTGTGGGGTGCTCAGAGGTGTGGTCCACTACGATATTTTCTTTTCTTCGGTTGGTCTGACAGGTTAGCTTGGCAAACGTGACACTTTTTTTTTTCTTTACTTCTTGCATTTCACATTTCAACACACACTGTTCAACCCCAAACGTACAATGAGAGCATTTTACAAAACTGTGCTGTGCTGGTTTCACACATTCATAACAAATATCACAAATGTTGTTCTTTTGTAATCAAAAGGCAAATGGTGCAGTTACTTATTTAGCAAAATCTTTGTTCAAAACGTTTTAGATGAGAAGTCCCTGCGCCTGCCTCACTGGAGAGGAGCTTTCCTCAACCATATAACAGCTCCTGTACATGTCCCAACACCTCCAGGCAGAAAATCAGGGGGTTAGACAAGGCCTTGGCACTGCAGCCCGTCTGAGGCGCTAATACTTGCACAAAGACTTGGCAGGGAGAAAGCAGAGCTGTATTTTATGTTGGGGATATACATGTTTCACAGTCACTGTAGATTGCCAAGCACTCATTTGTCACCAGGAGTAAATTCTGAACTCTTGCTGCACAACTGATATACAAGCAGGTAATGTGAGGTCTGTTGATTTATCCTGCTAGAAAGCTAAACAGTGATGGATTTTAGGATTTTATCTTGCAAGATATCAAAGCTT
>VVHJ01004325.1:0-10683 GCA_015107715.1 Tylochromis polylepis | reverse complement strand
ACTTATACTGCTATCTCCAGAGAGATGTTGCAAAATGTTGCCATTAATCAGAGACATTGTGTGCCGGTGAGCACAACGCATCTGAGATGTGTCTCTTTGGCAACTGGTTACCAACTGGCTGCATTCTGGTTTTAGTCCTATGTAAAAGCAAGGTTCCCAGACAACTCTGTCATTTTGCAGTTAAATGTCTGCTCTGCAGCAACTATGTCTATTTTTAGATGAATTTCTGTTTCAAATCTATGAGGTTCTAGCAGACTCTGAATTTAAGTACCTAATTAAGTTTCGCTAGTGTCACCGTAGCATTAAACATGACCATCTGTAGGAAATTTCTTGATGATCTATTCAGCAGTTCCTAAGATATTTCACTCTAGACCAAGGACAGACTGGCAGTCCATCCATATGATGAACTGCGAGCATGGCCAAACGTTATTGAATTTCAAATAAAGTTATTGATGTTGTGAATATCAATCCACAAAATGACAAATCACGTTAGAGGTAATTTACAACCCTGATTCCAAATAAAAAGCTGGGATGCTATGTAAAATATGCTCATTTGAATTTTCAACACATTTCAACAAAAAGCCGAGACTTACTCAGTAATCAAGTCAATTTCACTGTGTATATGCACACTGACCCTAAATTTAACCATGTTTTGTTACCGCAATTTAAAATACATCCAGTGGATCCACAGAAAGATAAAGCAGTGTTCATTCTTTTAAACTCCCAAATATAACTTTATTGGTATAAGCCTCAAAAATCTAGCATGGCTTTGGATTTTAACAGTTTCTGCTTCCTGCTGAGCATCGCATCGAACTAAGCCATTAATTCGAAGATGTTACCTTTAGCTAAGATAGCCTTTGATAGATCCTTTCTTAACACTGTGAGGGTTTCTTTAGACTGATTAATTGACTGATTGACCGTTTACTTGAAACAATTAGTGTAAAGGCAGATTAAACTAAATGACAAACTATTGGCATCCACAGTAGACAAGTTTGTCCAATGAAACAGATAAACAGATTTAAAAAAGCATTTAAACACAATTCTTTTTAGCATTTTTAGCACATGCTTGTTTACGAACTCCACTGGCTTGTTCACATTGTGGCATTCAGTTGGTAGAAGCTTCCCCCTTTATTATAATCAGCTTTCATTCCAGCCCTTTTGATCCCTTGCTTTCTTTTGTGCGACACACCTCATCACCTTTATTTTCTACTATAATTGCATGGGAAAGATCTCCCCTTTGATACTGCCTGCGTGCCAAATCACTATCAGGGAAAGAGTGTCGAAAAGTGCCATGTGCGCTGTCTGCTGGAAGAAAAAAAAAGAGCTCATACACCTGTGGAAGACAAACAGGGTTTTCAGAGATATGACATATCTATCAACCTGGTGCAGGATATGAACTGTTCTGTCATCTTAATGGTGAAGGGGTCTTTGCATAGTGGAACAGTAGGTGCTGAGAGACATGTGTTGCACACGGTGAACTGTCTGGCAGCTGGCATTCCCAGGTCTGCAACCTTCCCCCCATCCTCAAGCCCTTCCAGGCCCCTGTCTCGTCTCCTGGCTCTAATCTGCAGACACAGTCCTCTCCTGCAGGCTCATCACTGGGCTGCTGAGTGGAGCTGAACAGGATCCTCTGCTCCCCCTCAGGCCTCCTCCTCTTCCCCCTTCACTACCACTGCAATGTCAACACCCACCAACACCCATCGCAAGTGTCAGGTGAGGTTGTCCACTCTCTCCTGCTAATGCTGCTTTAAGCTAAAGAGATCGGTTTCCCAAAAAAAGCTTAAAAATTCTGGAAAAGGGATTATTATCACAAAAAAAGGTGGGTTTTATTGCTTTAGAACAAAGAGAGCCGTGACACTGATGGTTTGTTTTCAGCAGATAAAGATGAAATTACCTGAGGAAAAAAACTTGTGATTGTGGGGATTTTTTGAGCGCTGTTAACTGTACCTGCTGCGATAATTGCTGAGTGATTGCCAATACTGAGTCACCTACATGCTACTATTTCAATGTTATATTTGCACATTAAATTTTCCAGCTTTTGTAATTGCTCCTATCAGTTAATTATTATTATAGCAGTGTTAATTACTTTTCATATTTGTTCCTTATCATAAAGAGATTCTGGCAATATTTTTCTTGAATGGTGCTCTGAATGAGCTCTCAGAAGTCTGCAAAAAAAATGCCTACATTGCATCTCCCCACACAGAAAGGCAGACGCAGTCTAACAACACAGAAGCGAGATAAGCAGGGTGGATTCTACTGAGAGAATCTGTTATCAGGGATGGTGCTATGCACTGACATTAAGGATAATCATATCTATCAGCACACTGCCAAACATCCCCAAGTGAGCCTGGCGGAGAACAAAGCCTGCATCGTCTCTTGAAGCTAAGGTTACGGGCGGATGATGATGTACTTGTCACTGGGGTGCAAATGATCCACTGCCCGGCCAGCTCCAAGTGAACAAATAGAATCCAGACATAGATATGGATATCAGCAGAACAGTTTAGATGCCTGCTCATTCCTCTGCTTGATAGTTACAGCTGGCTTGCTTGTTACAGTTCTGAATCACAGAACTGTATGGACACTCCAGTAACATTTAATAACCTGTCTTGTGAAATGCAAAAAAAGAAGCGTTCAGAGAAGAAAGGGAAGCTGGATAATGCGATCCTTCATCGCCTCAGCAGACACACCTGTCTGGGTGAGGTCTTCTCAAAGTCCTGTTTGTTCTGGATTATGGCTCTCTTATTACACAGAAGATTTAAATATCATCCTTTGTGTGTGCTTAGAGTGACTTTTTTTGTTATTCACACTCACCTTACAGTGAGAGGACAGAAAATTCAGTTACAGAAAGTAAAACATTTATAAAAAAACCTCTACGTAATCAGAAACAAAGAGTGAAGTAAAGGGAACAGTAATAGTCTGGGTACATACAATGCTATGATTATCAGTTTTTTGCTTTTTATTTTCTAGAGCTATTGTACCAATAAGACCATAGGCTGGCTATTATATTTGCACTCTCATTCTCAGTATTTAATTGTTGATGAGGCACTAAAAACCAAGCAAAACAAAAGCAGGATGAGCAGCTCGACTTGGCAGCTGCATCGACTGCTGCAAGTGAGTGCATATCCCTTGTTTTTAAGGCCATGGGAAAACCAAAACTAAAAGAGTTGGCAGGACAATTTGAATCTGACAAAGTAGTTGAGGATGAGTCAGTGAATGAATCACTCTCAGTATCACAGACCAAAGCACGGAGAAATCCACCCCGACCAGAGAAAAGTTCCACGAGCGGTGATATATTGCTTTTCACTGCAATGTCTACCACATGGTTCACATCAGTATCCCATTCATTATGGTGTATTGAGTCTCATCACAGGTACATCAATGTATGTTTTAAGATAATAGTATTAACATGCCTTAGTATATTTTCAATATACTAACACATATCAACAGACTTATTAAAATTCCAGTATTCGCTGTCCTTTTAGCACCAGTTTAGTAGTTAATGCACTGAAGGGCATAGTTAGTAGTAGTTTAATACTTTACTAGACTTTGATTTGTGTTGGCATGATCCTTAAAGTCTTTTTAGCTAAACTGTCTTCATTCGTTAGTGCTCTCATTTTAGTTGATGTGCATGGCCAAAAGGCTCATCTGTAACTACAGGTATACTTAAATACTCTTATTAATTGCTTTCATTTTCAGAATGGACTGATAAGATTGATATCAGTCTAATCTCTGTGGGCACAGAACTGGAGTTGAGCCAGAGCCAAACTTTGGGTCTGTATGAGACTCACTATGTAAAAACAGGGTAAGCTTTAAGATGAGGTAAGCTTTAGAGCTGTCTGTTTTCTCCTTCTTCCAGCCACTATGCTAACTATTATAGCACTCATTCATTTGAATCCACACAACCAAAAGAATAACCTTAACTCTTTACTGATGCTCGGATTAAATGTAATAAATGAAAATAAAGCAACTAATCCTCTATAAGCATATTTGTGTTTCATGTCTTTGTCACCTGCCTCCCAGAGCCAAACACACAACCAGAACAACCTCACGTGGCCCCTAAGTGGTCACCACAAACACACACTCACAGAGCCAAGGTGTGGGTAGACTGAATGGGTGTGGAGTGCTCAGAGCCAGACAAGCCTCTGAGCTAGCCTCGCTCGCAGAAACAACTATCAGTAGGATCACTCCACTTCACTCCACATGCTGGAGTCTAAACAAGTCTCTGTTTTCATTTCCATAAAGCCGCGTTCTGTCTTTTGTTCTGACGGAGATAAGATGTATAAATTATGAGCAGCTGACAAAGTATACCGTGGCGCCTCGGGCAGCTCATCAGTCATGCTCGGCCTGTCAGCAGGTAACTGATGGGGGCCCTACAGGCACAAAGCCCCCTTTTAAGCAAAGGAGGGGGAGGTAGAGGAATTAAAGCTGTTGTTGGAGTCCTGAGCACAACAGCTGACTCATATTTAACAGTCTCTTTAAAGAAGCGAGGCAGATGCCAAAAAGCTTCAGGCTTCAGAGTGTGCTTTGTGGCTCTCTCCTCAGGAGTGTATGTCTTGCCGTTGTGCTCTGTCGGTGTTACACAATGGTCGTCAAGCAGGAGGCAGGCACAGAGAGAAAGTCATCTTGAGAGACCACCCAAGAGGAGCCGAAAAAGGGTCTCTTGTAAGAGGGCTATATCACTGTGATAATCTCCAGCTTAATCAAAACTACCATACTGTACAATCCTCTTTATGTATCTACAGAGAATTTAACCGAACTCCTTGACATTGTAGCCCATTTCCATAATGAATCAAGAGAGCTCCATTACAGTATTAGAGCCCAACCTGTAAAAGAAGAGGATCTGATTTACAGGACTTTTAATGCACTGTATGTATATGCAAGATAACTGTAATGAGACAATATACTGCGGGAAAAGATGATAGGTAAGAATTGATGTCTCTCCCTGCAGTCATGTGGGTGGGAATGAGATAGCTTTATTTCAGTCAGCACCACAGTTTCCATCTTAATCAGTCACTGGCGTGCTTTGTCTTGTCGACTCTAACCTAACTAGGTTAACTAAGCCTAACATAAGAGTGATAGGGCACTTTAATGTGTGGGTTATAACAGCACAGTGAGGTCTATGTGCAGTGTCAAGAGGAATTAATACCACCGACATGGCATTCTTTCATCATTATTGTATGCGTATTGCCAAATGGCTCAATAGCAAAAAGAATAATTTTTTCTTTTTAGGTCAAGAATATATAACACTGCTTTATGTTCCACTTGAAGAAACATCTTTATGACACAAAGCTCACATTTAAGAAAAGGGCAGCAAGTTCAGTTGGTTTACATCCTCTCATCATATTTCTGCAAACCAATCTCCACAGCTGTCCGATGCCTGGAAGGACATAAAATATCACACCTTCATTTAGGTCAGACAGGTACTTTGCTGTATCAGATGATTGGGTGTATAAAATTCTGTGAATAGCGTCCTAATTCCAGAACAGGACAGACACCACCACTGGCGCTCAGGAAACGTAAAATAATACAGCTTATCTCATGACGCCCAAGAGGGAAACACATGTCCACCAGTTCCAAATGGTGGCAGATTTTCACATTCAATGTGACTGTTTCAAGCTTAAAAATATCTTTGGCTCTGCTCAGACACGAAATAAAAACACTCAAATATTTACTTGAGGTTTTTGTTTCAAGAAACCCAGTCCAGAAACTTGTCATTAAACAAACTTCCTTTAAAGGTTACAAGTGTGTTTGATCAATATGAGAAATTTCTACTCACTCCTGTAATTTCACATGTTTCAAAGCATCTGGAAATCTTATATGTGGATATAATAATAACTAAAAAGTCTCGAGGCAGCATTTTCAGAATCAACACTTCAGTTAGATGTATAAGATCAGCGACATCTGACCTTTCTGCTGACCATGCCATGACCACAGGTGTGTCGGTGTCAGCCGGAGGCCACACGGCATGAGCACACCTGCAGCTGTGTGAGAAAGTGCAGGTGTTTATGTGCACACATCTGTCAAAGTGTGATCATCCAGGTAAAATATCAATACAAACAGTCATTACATCAATCAGGAAGGGCTAAGTATAACTCCTGGGCTGATCTTGATTGATTGCTCTGGAGCACAATTACCAACCTGTCTGCATTAAACTGATGTATGAGTGTTTTAGGTATTACAGCTCCTGAAACTTTAATACATTTCTCATTAGACAGGGGTTCTCTATGGTAAATGTCATTTGTAGGCCTAATTTAGAGGTGACAGAGAAAGAGAGACAGAGACTAAAACCCACAAAATAAAAAAAATTAAAAAAAAAACAACTTGAGAAGAACATCACTTTAGTGCATGCCTTTGCTCTGAGTGCTGGAGAGACAGAATAAAGGTCATTTGTGTCCTTTCTTCACAAAGGTGGAAAACATGCTGTCCAAAAGGTACTTTTGCTACCTCAGGACACAACAGCATTGTTAGAACAAACCCATAGCTGGATATATTTGAAGAACTTTCAGCTCACACGATAGCTACTTACACATGAAGCCTTATATTCCAATTCTAATCAGAGTGCAAATGTGCCATGTAAACACATCAATCACACTGAGCAGGACCCAAACTAAACTTCATCAGTTTCAGAGGGGTGGAATAAATCGTTTCAGAAGCCAATCAGAAGAAAGATTTTAACGTCTAAACTAGGGTTATGAGATTAGTTGACTGAGAATAAAAAAAGCAATGCTAGTTAGAGAAATATTAGTCAATCAAAGTAAATATTTATATTTTGCTATTTTACAATGCCAGTTAACTATTGGTTCTAAGATGTTAGGCAGTGACTCAGCACTAGCAGCCTGCTTGTTTATGTAATGCTATAAATAAAGATTTTAATCTTTAGTTTTTGTAGCAGTTTAAAAAAAAAAAAAGGACTAAAGATATTTCTAATTTAATGACAAAACCAAACCCAGTTTTAACTATGGCTGTGTTAAATGTGCCAAAACTCTGCGCCGCTAATTTCTAATTGTTTTGCGATTGTTTTGCAATTTGTCAAACCGCTCAATATTGTCCATTTGAATTTTCTGAAAATTCACTATATCCTGATGCATACTGGCAATACAAAGGCAACCATACACAGATATAGGATTTCAGGCACCTTGCCCCCTCACAGTGTACATATCTCTGGAGTGTTTGTACAGAGAAAGAGAGAGTGAAAAAGGACAGTGCTGAACTGCTGTGGATACAAAATGGGAAAGCAAACAAGCTTGAGTGAATTTGTACTACAGCACCCACTCTATTCAGATTCAGCCCAAAAGAGTTGTCTCAGTAACAACAATAGTGGGTAACATGATCTTTCATTACACATTGTGTAAACAGTGTAACCCATCAGTGCTGTCAATCAAGATGATTGATTGTGGCCTGTCACAGAAGAAGAGTGACACATTGGGGGGAAAAAAGTTTTTTTTCTAACAAAGCGAAGTGCATTCAGGCTGCCACAGAAAGTGGTGATTAATGTGTTCTCACTGGGTAATCCCACACCCCTAGCTAATGAAGGAGGAATCTATCATCCACAATGCCGTGGCAGATGTTGTGAGGACAGCAATCCAAGTGCCTGGGAACAATTTACTTTCTTTTCTCTAATTGTTCCTGAAATATGTGACAGATTTGGAGAAAAACACTTGAGTCGACAGCTCCTCCGGGCAGACACAACAACACATAATGACCACCACTTCAGCTTACAAACCAGCCACTCTCGACCTGAAAGTATCGCTTTGCTTACTGGAGATTTTCAGAGGAAAAAAAAAGCCATCTGAACATTTTCTACAACAACAGAATATGTTGATATTTTCCTCTGTGCACATGAAATAATCTAGTATACTGTAATAAAAAGAGACAGGGTTGTAATCTGCTTGTTGATTGGTGGGTTGATGTGCTCTCATCCCATGAACTTTTCTTTAGTTGGAAAATCAGCAGTCTTGAAAACAATGCACAGTTTCACAACTTTAAGTTAAATCAATGTTATTCAATTCGGTTTGATTTATATAGCGCCAAAACACAACAACAGTCGCCTCAAAGTGCTTTACATCGTAAGGTTAAGCCCCTACAATAACACAGAGTAAACCTGAACAATCAGATGGCCTCCTTTGAGCAAGGACTGGTGAAAGTGGGAACGAAAAAAATCCCTCTTAACAGGAAGAAACCTCTGGCAGAACCAGGGCCAGGGAGGGGCATACGACTGCCATGACTGGTTGGAGTTGATGGGAATGATGATGATGATGAGCTAGCCCAGTCTAATGGAGATTGCTATGCATAACCTATTAAAGGTTTATGTTAACTGAATGTTACTCAGTATCTACTTATTGACACCATGTGAAGCAAGTAATTGATGTGGCAGCATTTTCAAATAGATAGGAAAAACATTGTGTGCAAGCTCTGCAAAACAGCACTCTGCTTAACACAGCTCAGCAGCCCACATGGAATATTATCAAAAAAAGTTTGCAGTAAACTTAATTTATGCTCAGTGCTGTTGACACTGTGCGAAGTAGCCGAAGCAAAAATCACTTCACTGCTGCTGATAAGTGGTGAGCTTTCATGATGGTGGTTATGTAGCTTCCAACTTTAATAACCAGATCCCACATGCAAAATGGATGAGCTCGAGAACATCATCGGTCCCACCTACAAGTATCAAGTTGTATAAGTGATACTGGTCAGATAAGGTATCTGCACAATGAACATATCAATTGTACATTCATATGTACAATACTGTGCAAAAGTGATGAGCACCCCTAATTCCTTCATATTTTTTCATCCAAGGAGCCAGACTTTCTTTTAATTGAACAATAGTTCTCAAGGTTTTCTTAAAGGTTTTCTTTGGACATTAACTGTTTTTTCACTCATTTTCAGTTCACTTCCGATATTTTCAGATTCAGATTTTTTTTTTACAGCAGCTGTCTGAGGCAGAGGAATGGCATCTGACAGTCATGTCCTTAAGAAATAGGGAAAATCCAGTAAAAACCCAACAAGGGACCTAAGAGATGTATCTGGCCTCTCTGTATCTGGCTTTCAAGAAGCCATTGTTAAGGATGGCAAACAGGAAGAAAAAGCCAAGGTATGCCAAATTATACAAGAACTGGACTGAAAAACAGTGGTAACGGCTCTTATTGAGCGATGAATCCAAGTTTGAAGTTTTTGGTTTAAATCATCATCAGTATGTATGGAGGAGGTCAGGAGACAACAGTGAGTGTCTACTCAAGACTTTTACACAGTACTGTATATATATATATGTATAGTATAAGATATCTGCATTACAATTATTTAATATGCCACAGGTTTTTGTGTCTGTTTAGAAATAATTTAGGTTAATAAGGCTTGGAGGTATAGTGCAGTCATGACCCATTAATTAGTTGAAGAGTAGATTTCAGAGAAAAAACATTTTCCTTTGAAAATAAGGTTTGATACAGCTCTAATAAACATACCATGTAGTCTGAATTCCTTCGTGCTGAATGTTCAGAGATCATAAACACTTCATTAGTTCTTTGTTAAACTGGCTACACCTCATAGAGGGCAAAGCAAGAAATCAAAGAGCTATTAGAGAAAACATGCTGAAGGTCTGAAATCATCACACAAGTCTTCAAAGTAAATGTCTTAAGAAACAGTCGGTAGTGACCACAGGAAAACTGCTTTGGATTTAGTGTTGTTCACAAAGCTGTTGTTTCCATTGGCTGTTTTACTGTTACGATTTACTTCAGGCAACAGGCAAAGGCAGAAAAACACTTTAAAAGTTTCCCTCAACACGCTGCTTTACTGAATCCCTAAAAACACTGTTATGAAGAGACAGACCAGAGCATCTCTTGTTTGAGAACATAAACCGCTATTAGCACAAACGAGGGAGAGCAGCAAAGTCCAAATGTGTCACAGCTGTCTGTCCTCACATCATTTAATTTAATCTGGTTTCATGCCTGTTCACATTACAGGCCCGATAAAACAGCAACACCTTCAAACATCTGCTTGCTTGGGGAGCCTGTTGATTATTAATTCAGCCGGAGGTCAGATGGCACTCAGCTCACACAGCTTCACAACAGAGCTAATAAATCAATTTCTGGTGCAATTATGAGTAATCACACTTGCTTTAAAGTTTAACACACTGTTTTACAAGGTGCAGCTTTCCATAACTTATCTGAGAAAGTTGAGTCATTGCACTAATTGTGCTTGGTTTTGTGAAAAGCGACCTAGGTATGACCTCTAGACATACAGTACACTCCTTCCTCTGTCACTGTGTGTTACAACACGTGCAAGGATTAAAGGCCCAAGCTGCAGCACAGACCACAATCTTCATACATCCATTAAAGAGGAAACGCTCCATCAGGTATTCTGCTGACTTATACTTAATGATGATGTGCTGTTCTGCATGTGTTTGTAGTGACACCCTGACTAACAAAGGGAATCAGTGCTGGACCACCTGTATAGATTGGTATACAATTTATAATCTGGAAATTTGGATATCAAGCCCAAAATAGTGTCACCATTTTAATATCAGGTCATTCGTTTTAGAGAGCAGAGACTAGAAATTAAACATTCTCCAACCATCTGCTGGACTGCAAACACACCACAGTTCAATTCAATTCAATTCAATTTTATTTATACAGCGCCAAATCACAACAATAGTCGCCTCAAGGCGCTTAATATTTGTACAGTAGATCGTAC
>VVHJ01004323.1:1470-12544 GCA_015107715.1 Tylochromis polylepis | reverse complement strand
AAAAAAAAAAAAGTAAAAAAAGAAAAGAAAAGAAAAAGAGCACAGGGCATATAATTTACCAAGCAACTGTATGAAAACATTTAATTACTGCATTTATTTTTAGGCAAAGCCAAAAAAATAATACTCACTGAAATATGTCACTGTCTTAGTAGCATAAAACAAGTTGTACCTTCATGTGTGTTCCCTGGGTAACAGCAGGTTTCTTTTCCATGTCCCTTAGATATCAAGTGTTCAGTAAGACTCCCTGGAAACACAAAAGAGCAGCTCACTGTTGATGCACAGAGAACACACACATTAGAAACTTAAAATAAATATAAAATAAAATAAAAAATAACAATTTATTGCCTGTCCTTACCTGCAGCTTTGAATGTGGTGTCACAGATACTGCAGTTATATGATGGTGATTCCTTGGTGAGTACTGTAGTATTCTTTGAGTAGAATCTAGAGTCTTCACACTGGCACTTTTCCCCACCTCCACCACGTGTGTCATCATAATTCTTATTTGATCTGCAAATGTAAAGAGAGAGAAAGAGGTTTCAGTTTGGTACTCAGAGTGTTTCCTTGTCAGTCAGCTCGGGATGATAGCAGCAATCAATATGAGTGTAACACGAGCTGACAGCCAGGCTGGGGGCCCTTCAGCACCTGTTAGTGACTGTATTTATCCAATGTAAGTGTAATATCTGGTGCTGGCCTTTACAACATAGGAATTTCAAACTGTGGTGGCTGGGCCCGGGTCCACACTGCTTCACTTCGACTCCTTCAGTGAGGCACCTACTTTAGCTTCAACAGAGCAGCTTTCATAAGCCAAAAACCAGACCCCTCTGCCTCCCAGCGCCTTAAAGCCCCCTTCACAGCTAACACAACCACTAAGCCCAAACAAGAGGGAGCCTTCGATGCCGCTTCAGGTCCAGAGGTTTGCTGAAAGCGCGGCCAATAAAAACAGGCACAAGAGGGAGGGAAACCCTCGCCCAAACCAGCAGCTGCTCCAAATAAACGTGAAAAAACACTGAAAATGAAAACACATTCCTATGACAAACAATGGTTCTGGTTATAATTGGCTGTTTTTCTCTTCTATTTTCACTACAGACTGTGTGGCTGGATAAACTCAGCAGGTATCATAAATGGTTGCTTTTACAGTGTCGGAAAACTTCCAAGTTAATGAAAGAGAAACACTTTGCCTTCGTGCCTGTATACTGTACTCGGCAGGTATAAATTTCATGTAACACCCGTTCCCACTCAAGATTTGAGTCTAGTGCCCTTGGCTTTTCCCACTTCAAAAAAAAAAAAAAAAAGAAAGGAAAAAAATGGCAACATCCCACTAGCTTGCTACCTCCGTTCTGTCTTTATGTTCCTCAGACAGACAGAGCAGACGGAGAAAGCAGAAAGCAGGCGGGCGTGAGGATGACTCACTTTTTTTAGGAAGGCTGCGATGAGCGTCAACATGAGTCACAACAGGGATTTGTTCGCAGACACACTCCTGAACCAAAAAAGAGACACACAGATGGCACCTCTCTGCACTCCCCTTATCACATCACAGCAGCGTTCATTTCTGATAGGTATCAAAACTACTGAGCGTGTCTGGTTCATCCTCCCTGCAAATGAATCTGAGAAGATGAGTGTGTGCGACATAAAAATAACAGAACGGACTGTGCCTACTTAAATCTTTTCAAATGATATGTTAGTTTCAGGATGAGTGTTAGCCATTGCTCATCTTGTTTTCTTTTTTAACATGAACAGTGACTCCTGCCAAATTTGGGTAAATCTGAGGGTAGTTCCTCCACTGATTTGCTGGGATCGGGGCACTTTGGGGTGTTTTACTGTCTTTGTTCCAATCCTACCAAAGGATAACAAGGTACCACTGTGTTCACATCAAAGCTTATTATTCAGTTTCAAGTAATTACTGTAATAGTTCTTATCTGTTAAACACCATTAAGCACAACTAATATTACTTTGGTTACTTGCATTTAAATTATTCTTAAATATACTGTGTTTCACACCGATTTAGAACAGTATTTAAAATGAAGATTTGGTTGGAAGACTGATTAGATGCCCTGACAGCTAATCAAATGTGTCTTCCTGCCATGAGTAACATGCATGTCAGGCAAACATTCAGCTACAGTTTTAAGAAATAATAATATCCAGTCAGGAGTTTAAGTTCATTTGTAAGCTCATTCAACCTAACAGCTTGATCAACTTCTGCTAGGTCTGGCAGGCCAAGTCTGGGCCACAAGGTTCTTCTGGGGTCTAAGCAATAACTATCATTATCATTGCCATTATCTCCAAGACTTGAAAGAACAATATAAATACAGAAAAAAAAAAACATATTCTGATTGTCTAGGGATAGGGTTAAGGTTAAATTTGAGGCCGGGGTCATCACCAACGAGTTAGACCTCAGAGGGTTAATCTGCAAGCTGTTTTGAGAATTGATTTTTCAAACATAATGGCTATAGGGTTGCTGGTTCTACTATCCAAATTCCCCAAAAATAAATCAATAAATAATGGAACCAACACGCCTCAAAAAAGTTTGAAAGACTTTGAATACCTGCAGCACCTATTCAGCTAATTTTAACCAAAATACCTGTTTTGCTCTCCTCCAGAATAGGGTTAGGGTTATCACCAATGATGACTTAAACCTCAGAGGGTTAATGAAACAAAAATATATTCAATCACTGACTCATCTTAATATTATTATTATTATTATTATTATTATTATTATTATTATTATTATTATTATTATTATTATTATTATTATTATGTTTTTGGGCATGTTTTCTTTACAAAAGAGCATTATACCCATAAACCATAAACTGTTTCCAAACTAACAGTAAATGAAAACATTTTCAGATCCTTTGTTTCATGTTTTCTCAGCATATTCCTAGGCCCAAGCTCTTTTTTTTTTTGTATACCATTTGTCCATTTTCCATTCTGTCTGTACAGCAGGTTTTCTTTAATGACTAATGCCATGTCTGTACACAATGTCCGTGTTACACCAACACACACAGCCAACAATGTACTGCTGCTCCCTGTGAATGGCTCTGATGGCTGGTGTAAATGAATCTCTGCAGGAGCAGAGGAAGCTAGGTAGTTTCCTGGCTTCAGCCCTTCAACAGATGGAATCTGTTGGTGCAGACAGCCAACCCTTAGCCTGTCCAACGTAACGGACAACAACAGTTTCCAGAACACAGAACAGAATGTGATACATGCTTTCGGCACTGTAAGTAATGTGAGCATCAGTATAAATAAAAACAATGTATTGTTATTACCTAACAGTGCTGGGTAATCACATTTTTCAGCAACACAGTAATATAACGTGTTACTGTGCTAAATTCACTCACGTTACAGTTACAATTATGTTGTTACTTGTGTTACAAAAATTCTTAAAAGTTATCCGCACAACATGTGGATCAGGGGAAAAAAAAAAAAAAAAAAAATCTCACAAACAGCCATGCCTTTTTCTTCCCACACATTAGCGCTACAATCAGCTGATTTTAGTTTTTGTGCAGAGAAGGGGAAAATGGTGACGCTGTCTATAACTTGAGTGGTGGAGATATGGACATTACTTTTAGTTCTTTTGCATTAAAGGACAAGAGTACGTTGGTCAAGTGAAGAAACTGTATTATGCTGCTAACCCATCATGGTAACACAGAGTTTCCAAAGAACCTAGAATTATTCAAAGCTGAGTGCATCCCAACCCCAGACCATGAACTTCAACAGGTAACAAAGGCAGTGATGAGCAGTCAGGCTTGCAGCGATGTAGCCTCCATTTCTATCTGTCCATGTTTCTAAAGTAGAATCACTGTGATAATTCAGCTTTGCGTTTTCAGTTTTGTGTTCATATTGTAAAAACTAAAAGAAGAATTGCACGTGTGTCCTCATTAGGATAAGCATTTGTGCCAGTATGTATGACTGGAGCCTCAGGTTTTTAGTGTTAACTGGCAATTATGAGACAATGCCTTTGAGGTCATGACACAGAGTAATGCAACGTGCATGTTACGAGTTACACATTTACTTATCAAAGAAAGTAATGTACTGCATTACTTTTAAGAAAAGTACTGAGTAATGTGTAACATCACTTTTTCTGTGGAAAGACCCCAACACGTTTAGCTAACGTACTGCTGCGATTATCAGGAGATCATACTCACCCTCTCTCAGTGATCCAAACTTCAAGAGGTTGTTCATTTCTGGAGCATGACTGGACTTTTTCCTCCTCTGCCTCTTCCTCCTTCTCTTCCTCTTTCTCCCCCTTTCTGTTTGACTTGTTGTCATCTACTGATGTCTGTCCTTTCTTTGTTCCCTCGTAGTCTCTGTAGCATGACTGCTTTTTGCAGACCTACACTCGAAAGAGACACGGGCAAATTCACCAACTCTGCTCCAGCATGCCCAGGGAGACAAAAATTGGGAATTCTCATTGAACGATGTATTTTATTACATGCGTTAAAACAAACGCTTCATTTCAACAGTTTAAATTTTGACCCCATTAAACAACACTCCCTGTCTTGGATTCTATAACAAAAATGGTAAGGAAAGCTAACCCATTCTTTTCTACACCTCTTATATGGAGTGTCTCAGTGACTCCTCTTCTTCTTATCACCTACCAGTCCTTACATTTCAATCAGTTTTATTTTATTCTTTCCTAAGTTCTGTTACAATAGTAATGATTATGTCTACAGACAGGTGTAATCAGTGGTCAGTGTTGTAATTACCTCTGTGGAGGAGGGTCTTTTGTCGTCCTCTTGCTCCACTGACTCTGCTGTCTGCACTGACATGGGGGATAGTGTATATATGGATGGACTGAGCCTCTGCTTGCAGTGAAGCAGAGCAAGAGCTGTCTTGCTGGAGAGGCCAGGTGGATTGGGGTCATAGCCACTAGTAGACCACGATGAATACACTGAGGGCTTCTGTTCATCCAGAGCAGAAGGGTTTGGTTTAATGTAGTTTAAATAGCACCAGCTGTTACAGGTGCTGGACAGCAGACTGGGGAATGAAGGCCCAACATGTGAGATGGGAGAGCAAATAGCAGGTAAACATGACTCCTGTTTGAGCTTGTGCTTGCAAATCTCAACTGTTGCTTTGTCAGAAGAACCCATCTCCCTCTCCTCTTCTTCTTTTACTCTTTTCTGCTGCTGCTGTGACTCTGGAGGCAGCTCCATGCTGTTTGAGGGGGAAAGCATCCGTTTATTGCCCCCTGAGCCTGATAGCCTCAGGTTATCATCAGACCACGGTTGAAGATCTGGACTTATGTCCCTGTGGGATCTTTGTTCAGCTGCTGAAACACCTGCACTTTGTGGGACAGCATTAACTGCCTCCTGGGGCCTAGGGGAGGTGGACTGAGACAGAGTGGTGTATATGGCGCATGCAGGGGTGTGTGTGTCTGTTTGGAGACGCACTGCAACTGCTGGATCTGTGACTGGTCTCAGTATTTCTAGATTGGAACTGATGTTAGGGGCAGAGTGCTGAACATGGGAGCGACTTACTGAATAGTCATCGTCTTGTGGAGGAATCTCTAGTTTCAGCCCTGTAGACATGGGGAGATAGTGGGCTCTGGCAGCCCCTGATGGTCCATGTGTATGATATTGCTGTGGTGCAGGAGCAAGGGCCTGCTCTGTATAGGTCTCCTCTTTTACAGTTGCAGATGGGTCATGAGGAAGGGACAGTTCTGTGCTCCCGATCAACTGAATATTTTGAGTAAGTTTCCACCGAGAAAAGATATCTTTGCACTGCAATTCCAATGGATTATGTAAAACAGTGTCCTCTGATAACGAAGAAGAGGGCCTGCTGCAGTGTACAGAAGTTGGGCTTCTTGCTTGAGAAGATTTGCTTGGGCTGAGATATTCAGGACCACGGCTCAGGATCGTACACTGCTCCTCCTCCTCATCTGGATCACTGATAGCAGTGTGTCTCATTAAAAGACATTTTCTTCTTTCCCTCCACCCAACTGCAGAGCGCTCAGGAGACAGAGAGCTGTAGTCAAAAGACTTACTGCGAGTCTCAGCCATTAGGACACTTGGTTGTGGGTCATGAGGGGCCTGTTCAGATGCTGAGCGCCTCATCTCTCTGTGCTGATGGACACCTGGAACAGTCAGCATATGAAGAGCTCTTGATCTCCTTAGTGGCGTTGATGTTGCAACCTCCATGTCCTGTCTGTTTGATTCTTCAAAGGATGTGGAGCGACTGGATGCATATGATGCACTACTATCCTGACTAGGGCTGCGGGGCAGGGACAGAGAGTCAAAACTGGATTCCCCTGATGACTGGGCAGCTTCAGCTAATCGTAACCGCTTCTTCTTTGGAGGAAGCTTTTCAATTGGGAGCTGTGCCAGAGAGGGGCTTCTCTGTGGCCACTGAAATTCATCTAGTTTCTCTTGATGTTTTGCTGTGGGGGTAGGTTCTGCTGAAATGTCTGTACTCATGTTGGGATCCTCTGTCACCAGGATCTCTGGAACCTGCACGTTGTGTTGCCGGACCAGCTTTCGGGCTGCTAGTTTTGGTAAATGTTGTTGAGGTTGTTTTTGAGGCAACAGTTGATGATCTTCATGAGGTGGAGAGTGCCTTGTTGCCTCTGCACCTGGATTCTCATTACTCAAGGATTCTTGTTTTTCAAAGGAACTAGTATGCTGAATTACTGAACAGGTTTGCAAAGCAAGCTTCCTCTGGCCCTCATAAGTTGCACTGCTTTCATCTTTGCACTGGCCTGAAGACAGGGAAGAACAAGGCAATGAAGGAGAAGAGGGGTCATCAAATTCAAAACTCTCCTCTTTCCTTCTCTTGCGCATTACTGAAGCACCTGCCCTGACTGCACTGTTCTTTACTTGTGAACACTCCATTTGACTAATTACCACTTCATTGATGGGTTGATGTGCTAGGCACAGGCTCTGCTTGTGTTTTTTATAACCTACCCAATCTTTGCATCCTGTGCCACAGGCCTCACACTCATATGGCTGTGGTTGACTTTGCTTACAGTCAGGCACAGTGGTTAAGCTGTCAGAGTAAAATGAATGAGAATCCTCATGTTCCTCTTTTGTAAGTTCTGTACCAAGTGGAATTTCAATTGCTGGCTGTCGTCTTAGCATCCCATAACGACGTGAAGACTGTCGTTCGTCAAAGGACTGACTTAGGCGGCATTTGCTAGGGCCGCCACTGGATAAACTGGCTTCAGATGGCATTGAATGACTTCGCACCAGCGGGGCGGTGGACGTTTGGCTAGCTGGCTGCTCCACATTTGAGGGTGGATGATGAAATTTTTCACATGGAACTCCCATAGTGATAGAGCCGCTGCTTTTATAGCCCACATCGCCAACCTTGGGGCTATGAATAAGTGGTTCTTTCACAGTTGAACTTTTCTGAGACTCAGAACTGTTCTTTCTGGAGAGTGAGAATCTCCTTGGTTTTACACTGTCAATTTTACTGGTATCCACCACTGCCTCGTTGATGGTGATAAGTTTGGTTATATGGTCGATGACCTGTTTCTTGGGCACCGTGAATGAGATGCTTTTGTCCTCCTCACCAGAGGAATGCTGGTTTTGATGACGAGACATCCTCTGGAGGTGTCCAAAGCGTCCATATTTACCAAGGATGATCTCAGCATAGCTTTTGGCACTTGTGTTGGGGGGGCTGTCCTGTGACTGCTCTGTACTTTCAGAGCGAGAAAAATAGCCAGATTCTGTACTACCTCTACTACCTAATGCCTTTTCATCAGATGAGTCTTGAGGAGTGTGTTTTCCTCTGCTTAGGCGGAGGGCCAATCTTTTTTTCACCGCATAGGAGTAATTGCTTCCTCCAGGGCACTCTTTGGCCATGTCTGTTTCAACACTCTTGATTGAGGCTCCACTGTCTTGTCTTTCTGAAACCAAAGAAGCTGACGACAGCGGTCTTGTTTCCTCGTCCGACTCTGTGACTTGCTCCACTGCCGATTTTGACTCCCCAAGTGCCAGGCCTGCCTTCACCCGGTGGGTATGAGATTTACGGTGTTTGTACAGGTTACTCTTGGTCTTAAAAGAGAACCCACATGGGGCACAGGGATAGGGTCTTTCACCTGTGTGGGAGCGAATGTGTTTCTGTAAAACACTAGGCTTGGCACATGCACGGCCACAGTAAGTGCAAACATATTTCCCTGGTCTCTGAGGCTTACGCTCACGTTTCTGCTTTGGGGTCCCTTCCTGGGTTTCTCGTTTAGACTGGGCAGGGTCGCCTGCTGAGGAAGGTGGGATTTCTGGAGTCAAAGTCAAAGCTGCAGTTGGTTTTGTTGCTGTCGATGCCTCCTGTTTATGCGCCGGTGCTGTATCTAAGTCAGTGCTCTGCCGCTGGTGTCTGAGACGTTTGCGTTCTGGATTCTGCCTTCTGGACTGTTTGGGCTGCTGTAATGTGCCATGGGGCTTTGGGGAGCCGGTTTGCTGTTGTTGACAGGGCTGGGAGGGAGACTTGGGCTGAGGGCCTCGCTGTGGAGACTCCTTCTGAGAATGTTCTTGACCTCCGGACTGCTCCCCAGTGGTCAGGCGACTATGCAAGGCCTCCATAAAATGGAAGGACAGCCTCAGGTAGACACGTAGGATGCGTCTGCCTGAGCCAGGCTACAGAGTTAAAGCCAAAGCATTAACTGGGTAGGTTTAATCTGAGCAAATCTGATCAAAATATCCACCTTACTTGACTGCACTTCATAATTTTTTGCTTGTTTTACTCAGATTGTTATTGCTTGACAGAGGAATGATGCCATCAAATGTAAAACAGTAGCATCAAAGAATGCAGCTGTGATATGCCATGTAATGTGGAGGAAGTCCTCTGCCATGCAAGCATTAAGCATTCCATCATGAAGCACACGGACTCTGTTGCTCAGCTGGCTTAGTTCAATGCACAATTCCTCTGTCTTCTCAACATGTAGATCTGCAAAAACAAACAAAAAAGTCATTATATAGGATAGTGCATACAGTTCAACACTGAGAACCAGATAACCCTCTGGCCTCTCTGTTTGCCAGATAAGAATATTTATGTTTTGTGTGTTGCATAATCACTCTGTGTGTCATAACATTCATCTTTCGCTTTCCCGCGGCTGCTTGCCGTTTTAAATTAGAATGGTTTATGTAATGTTTTGTTGTAAAAATATATCAGCATGCAGTAAAAGTGATGATTCTGCTAATATTCCCTGAGAGAGGCAGTATGCGCACCCAACTGTGACTTGAACATTCAAATAACATCATTTGATTTGGTCTTTAATGATTTCCTATTTCTTAACGATTACAGAATATCATTATGTCAGACAACACATTATATATACTGCCCACTCCCATAAAACTGGTCTGATCTTTCTGCTGCAAGACATTGACTGTGGAACTATAATGTTCTACTGGTTGAGGATGAAATTGACTTCGTGATCTCTTGTACTCTTCACACTCGTACTGCTGTCTTACAAGCACCTTTTTTGTTTTTGGTGTTAATGAAATTGCAGCTTTTGAAGGTTACATTGTGTTATCCACTATCAAATGCAAAATTATGATCATCAGACTGTGCTAATATACAGTGCTGCCACACTGCAGGACATGTGAAGGACTCTACCTGTTTCATCAGATTAACTGATGATTTTAGATATTTTAAAAGGGCCAAGCCAAACGGAGGCGACGGATGGCTGCGAGCTGTGAGTGCATACAAAAGGTGACTCAGTGGAGATACTGAAGAAAATTCCCAGTGTTACTTTGTGCCAGCATGCTGAAACAGTAAACAAGGCATCCCACGCACTGACCAGCTGGTTTCTACACCCACATTCTGGTGGAAGACGGCAAAGCTGCTGGATAGTATCCAAATTACTGATAACAGGTTGACAACCATCTTTGATTTAACTTGTGAGAAGAGCATACGTGCCAACACTGGATGAATAAAAAAACGATCACTTTATACTACCAGCAAAACAAGCATAGTATAAGAGAGTTATAGAATTTGTGCAGTTTGCAGAGGACCATTGAGATCATAGCTCTCTTGCCATAAGCCTAGTAAGTGTTAAATGTAAGTCAATCAGGTAGTCTCTACCAGGGCTTATAGCTTGTAGTGGGAAGTCAGACTCTTGTTTGTAAAACTAGAATTAACACGTCAGTCTGAGAGTTGTTTGGGGCATATGCATACTCTGCATGAAGGTAACAATGACTGGTACCAACAACTACTCAAGTAAAAAGAAATAATGTAAAAAATTGGCTCATTTTCACTTGCTCTAAAGTTAACTATCGACTGTTCATTTACACCTCACATAGCGTGGCTGCAGCCAATGCACAAATGAGCCAAACATTTCTCCTTCCACCCCTCTCCCCACATATCCAGTTTTCCCCATCCTTGGCTTGTGATATTCTCTGCATGAACTTTCACAAGGCTCAGCGCAAGCAAAACTGGATTTTTACTTGAAGGGCTGTTAGACCTAGAATTGCTTGGTGTTAAAGGAGTATTATCCTTTAGAAAGATGTGAATGGTTTAACGTAAATTAATTAGTGAAAATACAGAACAATGTTAAGCCCAAACATATGTCTGGTTGTTGTTTGTTTTTATTATTTTTAAACTTGTATTCTACTAACTGTTTCAGGACTTTTTAATGTCCGCAAATTACTTACATGTGTTAGGTAACAGCCGAGTCACACTAAACTAAAAATAGAAGGCAACCTCCTTGCATTTCAGAACAAATGGTGGTTGTCTGGTGAATGCACTGAGATTTTTTTTTGTATTTGGCAACTAATTGCAAGTAGTTACAGTTACTAACTGGTCCCAGAGGTTGAGCATGCAACACCCCAGCTTCTGGGAGACAACTTTGAAACACAAGGCAATTGCTTTCGGTGCCTGGTAGGAGGCAACCTCTCTTTAAAGAATCATGGCCCAAATCAAACTGATTGCAAGCCCTCTCAAGGGGATTGGAAAGGTTTGCAAATGATTGTCATGTAATTTCTAAATGCAGACAGATTGTGAACAAGTTGCAATCAGTCATCTGTAACGTGTCTCTTTGTAACAGGCGACTTCACTCAACTGGCTGCCAACTGGTCATATTCTGGTTACATTCCTATATAGAAGTAAGACCGTTGAACACCTGGATGATTTTGCAGGTAAATCG
>VVHJ01004310.1:0-11176 GCA_015107715.1 Tylochromis polylepis | reverse complement strand
AGAGCGGCTACAGAGAGTTTCTTATAACTTCTTCAGATCTTCTCAGCGGAACGGCCTTCTCAGCCAGTCTCAACAAACCCCTGTGTTTATATTTGTTTCATCGTTTGTGTCAGTGTGCGTGTGTGTGTGTGTGTGCGTCCAAATTCTGTGCGTGTTTAGTGTCTGTGGTCGGTCAGGGGCTAGCATAAGGTGTAGCTGTGGGTTCAGGCACTTTTGTTTGGATCCAGTGTCAGACTTCAGTGTGCTGCTGGGAGTCCAGCGCCGGGATGGACAGCCGCTCAAAGTGGCCCTCGTCGCCGCTCTCGTAGTCGCTTATCATCACCTCGGACTCCTCGCAGCACGCCGACATGTCCGAGCAAGAGGCTGTGGACGTGTACAGAGACATGGACATGTTGTCCAGAGCGGAGGAGTCAAAGTCCCGACTGCAACCTAAAGGGTAGCCTCCTCTGTAACCGCTGGTGCCCAGGGTGGAGGCTGGGGTGGCGGAGGCTGAAGTGGTGCCCTGGCCCTCGGTATCGCCGCTGTCGCTTGGGAAGGAGTGCTGCGGCAGGTACTGGTTAAGGCTGTAAAGCTCGGGCAGGGCCGGGCGCTGGCGGACGGCGCCCGAGCTGCCCGGACCGGTCATAGGCGGGTCCAAGTCTCTGCCGAGGGGCCGCAGGGTGTCGCAGCGGTCGCTGTACTCTGGCAAAGGTGGCGGCGGGAGGTCGTCGTTTGCGGGGAAGTCCTCTGGCGGCGGAGGGAAATCGCTCTCAATGTCAAAGCCGCCGGGATAATAGTCGGTGTCGATGGCACTCGGGTCACTGTAGAGAGGGGCGGGTGACTCCACAACCTCATACTGTGGAAACTCCTGGATTCCAGGAAGTTGAACACTTGGCATCCAATCAGATGTGTCCCAGTGATATCCTGTTTGAGGAGGAGAGACCACAGCACACACATAATATCAGTGCTCTCTAGCAAAAGCTGCACAGATGCTGTCAGGTTAATGTTAAAAACCCACACCATGCAGGAGGAACACAGGTCAAAGTCACACACACACCACAATGAGCTTAAACAAACTGCACATCACTCTGTGATCAGACGCACACAGCAGACGTGATTTACAAGTTAACAGACACAATAAAATACACAACAAAAATACACCCAAGTCTGTCTCCCTGTGTTTTTGTTTAGTTATCGTTTGTTATAAGATTATAATGTGATTTCTTTTTCTTCCTTTACAACTTTAAACTGTTGCTGGTGAGTCATCCTGATGTCAGGGATGCGTGCATACATTTATCTAATCAAAGATCATTGAGGGCATTGAGCTAGCTTTATCACCGTGTCACGGGTGTATGACTGACGAAGCAGCAAAATACAGAGCTGAACAGAAAAATGAAGCCAATGTGGAAGTGCCTAAAAATCTGATTCCCCTCTGAAGGCCATCTGAAGTGTATGGGAGAATGGTGTTCTGACTCAGTTGTTTGTTTTCAGTTGAACAGAACTGAAAAAAGGATATGAAACCACATGCTCATTGGCTAATGAGTTGCCAATCACAAGTCATTAGCCAGTGAGCGTGCGGTTTCACAGTCAGACCCACTCGTCCTCGTTACAGCTGGTTTTTGTTGCAACCAAGATTCAAATCTGGACTTCAGAAACCGATGGGTGACATCACCGAGGGTACGGCCATCTTTTCTACTGTCTACGGGAGTGATTCCCAAAGAGTCAGCCCTGCTTCTGAGCATTTCTATTAAATCTTGTAATTAAATTAAAAGATATGATTTAAATCCCTCTAACTATTACGACTCGCCCACGTATACGTATAAATCCGACTGTTTGATTTTCCTCTTATTTCAAAGATAAAAATAAACCTTTAACCACCTTTCAGGGTCTGTTTTAAAACAGATGCCACAGCTTTTAGAAAGCTCATACAACAGTAACACAGACAGACAAACATAAACAACTGAGAATATTTCAAGTTAGTTACTGAGCAACACTTTTGATCATATAACATATGTAAGCCATGCAAAGGACTTTTTGGGGGGTTGGAGGGGTAGATACATACATATATACATATATATATGTATATAATCTTCCAATGCAGACATAACACCTTATCAGGCCACAGCTGTATATAAAGCTCCAGAGCCACGTTAGAGAGGAGGTTAAACCCTCCTCATTAGGGTTCAGGGTTAGTGGTTAAACTGCAGAGGATGGGATCAGGGCAACACCAGGCAAGCAAAGAAGGAAAAAAAAAAACAAGTCACCTCTTGGGTTCTTGAGATCATGAGCCAAAAAAGACTCTTTACATGAGGCGAGAAGGGGGAGAAAAAGAGAAAGAACAAGTCGCATTAAAATCTACGTGGAAAGAACATCGGCCTTGGAACATGAATGAAATGCGGACAACGAACACTGAGGGGCAAATAATGACTGAGGCAGCGACAGGTCCGTGAGTGCACAACTGCTCTGCCATTTTCTTAGACCAACTTCTCGAGGTGTGGAAGAGCTCAGCGCTGAATCGAGGAGGCAACACTTGAGCTGCTTGTTTAATTTGATTTGTGCATATCTTTTTAATTAGCTCCTGAATCATGAAAAAAAAAAGGGAGACGTTCTAGTCGGGTGAGGTTTTGTCAGTGGAAGATAATGGCAGCTCTAACAGCTTACACTTCACATCCCAACACAGAGGACAAAAACCAGCGGCAGATGGAAGCTGGAAGAGTACCTTCTCCTTCCACCGTGTCAACAGCAGAGTTGACAAGGTGGATAACTGTCACAATGGAGGCTTGTGAGAGGCAGGGGAGAGGGGGGGGGAGAGTGGGTGGAAGAGATCTTAGCATTAGTACAAACGCTCTTTATCATTTATCAAAGACAAATAAAACACATGTGGAATGCACAGTGGTGGGAGAGATGCCAACACAAGCAACACGTCCCACAAACGTCGTCCTCGTTTGCTTTCTTTTTTTTTAATGCATCGATGCTGAATGTTTGGGGGAATGAGGGTGGTGTTAATGGTTCGGCACAGCACAATGGTGGGAATAGAGCGATGGTAGTGGTGGTGTTTGTGTGTAGTGGTGGGGGAAGATAGGAAGGTCTGGTTTTGTTTGTGCAGGATAACACACAACAACAACAAACTGAGATGCTACTGGGTGCCACTGACAGTACAGATGGAAGAATCAGTGAAATTCCCCAGAGATAGAAACACGTTTCCAGTTAAGAGAAAAAGCCTGAGTGCGTGTGTGTGTGTGTAAAACACAGCCGCTGAATTAGCAGGAAAGGAGAAATGACCTATTTTGAACACTCTCCGTTTCTCATTTAAATTTGGATTTGCTGTCACTTTCGAAGGTGCGGATGAAGGGTTTGATGACTTATGAGCAGCACAGTGCCCGTCGTGATATCTAAGCGATGATCAAAGGTAATTAAGTATGACATGGAAAAGAAATGGGAGAACATAAAATGTGCTTGTATACCCTTTTGATATGTTCCTTGATGTTTGCTTTAAACATCCGTTTGGAGCTATTTTTGGAAAATATGAGAAAACAAAAAAGGAGGGACAAAAGGAAGAAAAAGGCATGCTTGTAAATACAAAATAAAATAAAACAAAGCGCAGATGTGTGAGTAATTTTCAAACAAAATATAACTGCCGTTTGAATAAGTCATCAAACTCCTTTTGAAGCTAAACACAGGTGAACTCGGGGCCAGAAGAACAGGAAACAAGGTCAAATTTGTATTTATTTTTTTTTTTTCTGTAAATAATCCCCAGAGAATTGCACAACACGAGTTGTAGTGATTGCTTCCGTCTGTACCGGTAGTGACTGAGGACTTACAGGCCGGAACCCCTATTTAAAACCTTGTTCTGGATCTGTGGACTGATTTGATCCATATGGGAGCTGAAGCCCCGCAGCAAAAAAGAAAGAGAAAAAAACAACAAAAAAAACAGGACAAATGACCCTTAGAGCCACTATTGGGCCATCCATTCTGTGCATGCAGAGAGAAAGGTGTTAGCGCTCAAATCAACAAGACAAAGGCAACTGCTGCAAAATCCTGCAGGCCGATCGGAGAAAAGGAACAAAAGCAACAAAGAAAAAACCAAAACAACGCATTCAAAAATGACATCTCATATATTTATGTGCCAGAAATGTTCAAACTGTGCTGTCTTGTTAGTTTTTCTTTTTCTTTCTAAATGCTACAGAGGAGCAAATTTAACATGGCAGCATACCGTTATCATCGCAAGACTCAGACTGGAAGGAGCTGAGGGACTGGACCTCAGACATGCTGCCTCTGGTGTTGTAGGGGTGACAGGCACTGTCCTCCACAGGCTTCTTGGTCAGGCACGGGTCCAAATCCACAACTTTAGCTGGAACAGAAGGCGCAGCACGATCTTAGTCACACACTTTAAATGTAGAACACGCCCCTGTCAGTGGCTGACAGTGGGGATTTTTTTTGTTGTTGTTTTTTGTTCTTGTTGTGTGTTTGAGCCTGGATCTGCTGGAGGTTTCTTCCTGTGAAAAGGGAGTTTTTTCTTCTCGCTGAAATTTTACACTGAATGTAGCAAGTGCCGTTTTAAAAGAATCAAACTAGTGAGTCCAGTGTTAAGCACGAGGATAATGTTGACAAATGACTCAACAGACTTTATAATATCCCAAGAAGTGGATATTAGTGGAAAGAACAACAAAAACTGGTGTGAATTACAGAGTTAAGTACAGAATGTAGTTTTCGGCACTTTAAGTTTTAAAGTAGCTTTGGATTTCCAAAAATAACTTTGTGCTCATATATGCTGGCCTTTAGGCTTTTTGTCAGAAGGATTCTTATATTTTTACAAATATTGGATAAAAGTTGTTTACTTGGCAGTGACCAGTGCTGAATGCTCTGCTAGTGTTATGCCGTTTAAACACATAAACTGATGAATTCACGAGAATCCAGATATCGGCCTATTCTTCACATGCATCTACAGACAGTCAGCTTCAGATGCATTCACATGAGTGAAAATATCCTCTCTTTTTAGGTGAGGTACTCACTGGAACATGTGCAGCAGCTTTATAACAGCTTTATACAAAGTCAAATATCACCATTTAGACGTTAAGTGACCAAGTCTAGTGTACTTATACTACTCAACAACTTTGGAAACTTAAGGAATAAGAAACTTGTTACATAACCCATGTTTTAAGCATAATGAGATACTCATCATACTCATTTGAAGCTCGGTGCAACTCCTGAGAAAAAAAACAGCTGGAATCAAACTTACCATCGTAATCGTAATCCCAGTTTGGCTTCTGGATGGAGTCGCTGTCTGAGACAGAGTTGGATGGAGGGGGAGGAGGGAGATTGGGCGCTACGCTGCACACGGCCACGGTTTTGCGGTGCCCGTGCACAGAATCTGGGTTGAAGGTGCTGAACTCGGGATGCTCTGGTATGGTGGAGCCCTCGAATGAGTTCCTATCCAAGTTGTTTCGTGAGTCGCTTGGAATACTGGGAGTGTAGGAGATGGGCCGCACAGGCACCTGAGGAGGGATGTCTGAGTAGATGTTTTTGTTGAATTTGGCATCAAAATAAGGTCTCTGGAGGAAGGAGTGAGGCACGTTCGAACCTCCAGGATGTTTGTCGTCATCTTCGCTCTTTGACTTGCTGCGGCAGGCCTTCTTGCGGATGATAATAAAGAGGAGGACCAGTATGAAGATACTAGACACAAAGACAACAATGCCTATCACCTCCTCCAAACCAATGTTCCAGGAGTTGGAGACCAAATTATTGCTGTGAACGTCCTGGAGTTCACACATTGCTCCACTGAAACCCTGCGAGCAGTTGCACTTATACGAGCCGTACGTATTCTGGCACTGTCCTCCGTTGGTACACGGGTTCTTGATGCACTCGTCAACATCACTCAGGCACCTGGACAACATATTTGAATTTCAATTGAGGTTTGTTGGGAGAACAACAAAGAAAAAGAGAGAAGCTTTTTCTAACAGCCGTTGCAAAAGATCAGCTCTACCTACTGGGAGATTTAAAATAAATGGGTGTTACTGCTTCTTTTGAGCTCCACACTGACATACCTGTCTCCCTGGAAGCCTGCTTCACACTCACATACTGGACCGTCCAAGCTGTCGATGCACTTTCCGCTGTTTTTACAGGGGTTGTCTCTGCAGTACGGCCCCAACTGGCACCTGCATTCACAACAAGATTACTCCAGCATGAAGAGGTTATTATTGCCAAAGCATTTTGATTCTGTGGGTGAATTAGTGAAAATTTGCTGCAAGATATAGTGCTGTGCAAATGACAAGATAATAAACGATTACAAAAATGACAAACTATAGGCGCACAAATCCCACAGACTTTAGAAACACAACTGATATTAACATTGCATAAGCTGATGTGAAGCAAACGGGTTATATCATGCTGTATGTTGCGCACAATGTTCGTATTATCAAGATTAAACATAAAACACAGCAGTACCTTGGTCCTGAGTACTGCCCTCTGCACTGACAGTAGAATTCACCTCCTCGGGTCACACAAGTGCCACCGTACAGGCAGGGGTTGGAGGCACAAGGACTAATGGGGATCTCACAGTGTGTGCCCATGAAAGAAGCGGGACATTTGCAGAAGTAGCCTGAAGAGTTTAGAAAAACAGGCCAATGAGCAAAATAACAAGCGGTGTGAACGAACTGATATTTTTTGTCATCATAAACCTTTTTTTTTTTTTTCTAAATTAGGCTGGTGTGATTTTAAAATATTCCTGCAGATGTTTTACCAAAAATCTTCTGTTGATGGCAAGAACTGTAACTATGCCCCTGAACCGCTGGCAGGTTTTTAATAAGAAACAGATGCAGAACGGCAAAGCACAGGGGCACATCCGAATGAAATGTTTATACTAAAATGTGATTTTAGTATTTAGTAGATTTTTACTTATTAAGCAGAGAAAATTTGAATTAGATAGGCCAGGTAACAGGCCTAACAGCTGGTCCAGATTAAAATCACGGTTCGCCTATTAATTTGAAAATCTGTGCTATTCCTTGGATGCAGGTAAATGGAATTAATATGTCTGAAAGGCAGCGATATATAATGAGATAAACTTATCAATGACAACCAGACTCAAGGAAATGCACGACGACTGGAAAATAAGTGAGTGCAATGAGCCAAGCAGGACTCCACGTACCTCCATTAGGCAGCGAGGTGCAGCTCCCTCCGTTAGTGCAGGGGTTGCTAGAACAGCTCTCAGCAGGTGCGAGCGCGCAACCCGGAGCCACGTCCACGATGTCCTCCAGCACAGCGTGGGCCCAGCGAGCCCTTGTGTTCAGAGGCAGCTCCTGGCCATTCAGGGTGATGGCCTCCATGCAGCCACGCAGCCCATTGGTGACAGGCAGGCTGCGTCCGTGGCGAGGGGAGGTGTGCTGGCGTACGTGACCGCCAAAGTAAATGCTGTTGTCAAGATTGAGGGTCCGCAGAGTGCCCGGGGCTGTGCCCGAGGCCGCGTGCACCCGGTCCAGTACAAGTTTAGCATAATTACCGTCCACCTCCAGGGAAACGGAGTGCCACTCGCCATCGCTAACCTGAGCGCTGTGGACCGACACCAGCCCAGGGCCGCTGCCGCAGTCAAACTTGTACTGCAGACGGCCGTTCACGATCTGTGTGAGGGACAGAAAATACAGCTTTAGAATACGCTACACATCCAGCACATATCACACCAGGTCATTCATCTCAACACTGAGACTCATAAGCCATTGAGTCACTGTTTTAAATCAGTTTTTCACACAGCACACTTCCACTTTATTGGCTTTCAAAGAGCTTTACAGAAAAACAACAGCTTTATAAAACAATTAAACTTCTGCTCAAGCCTCTGAAAAAAAAAAAACCCAAAAGAACAACAACTAGCAGTCTGTTAAACAAAATCTGTCTCTAAGCCAGCCCGGTTCTTCCTCTGAAGTCTGGCATGTTGACTGCTATACCAGACAGACTCGAAAAAGGAATGTGTGGAAAAGTGCTTTCTGTTTCCCTCCCACTACTAAAATAGCTCTTGTGTGTGTTTTTCAACCCACCACCACATTCCCATAGTCCCTCATGTGAAAGAAAGTTTAAAATGGCTTTCTTAAACCCTTCAGCATATTTGGTTGGTACACATGGCTGGCTGGCCTTGAGAGAAGGTGGGTCATTTATGTTTTTTTTAGACCCTTCTGATATGAAAATGCTGAGCAGTAATACAGAGATGGGCTAAGAAATGCGAAGGGACAGTCAAGTCTAGGCTTATTCAAGATAAGCAAGGTTTTCCATTCAGTTTTAAAAATGACAGAAGGGGGGGGGGGGCGAACACCCGTGAGTGAAATATGGGTTTGCACACACCTCAAGGATGCTGTAGTCTGTCCCTTTAGCATACATGACGGTAGCGTGGCTGGAGAAAGTTCGGAGCCGCAAGGATAGCTTCATCAACTCCTTGTTCTCATTCTCCATCAGATGGTATTTCACATAACCATTTCCACTGAATGTGAGCGAGTGGCCATCTGGCAAGGGATGAACAAATGTACAAGTAAGACATAACAGACATTCAGAAACTTTTAGAGAGAATATCCAAGCTCACAGATAGTCTTACCAGAGCATTTGCCTTTTTTGCCTTCAGGACACACACAACTGTACTCAGTGTCTCTGGGATCTGCCACACACTCCATACCCTCAGGACAGGGGTTGTTCTCACACAGGTTGTTCAACACGGGGCATCTGCCACCTAAATGCCAAAATAGCACAGGTGAGACCAGGAACTCTACCAAACCATACATGAGCAAATATGTAGGTGCACGAGGTGTAATCAGGAACCTTCGCACTGGCAGGTCGCGGTTCTCTGGTATCGTGGGGTGACGAAGCTGAGGCGGGCCGTGCTGTAAGTGGACATGGTGTTTTTATCCAGGGAGATGACCTCATCGCAGAAGTGTAATGGACAGTCCAGGCCTGCGCACAGCTTCTGCGCCACCCGCACGATGCGGATGCCCGTCATCTCCTCAATCACAGCCGCAGAGGAATTCAGCTTCCGGAAGACAACCTGAGGAAAATTGGAAAAAAAAACAAAACACTCAATAAACTGTTCAAATGAGTGCTCTAATTATTCGCTAGTCAATGGAAAATTAATCAGCTCTGATAAGTGATTAATGGCTGAAGTCATTTAAAGACCAGGGCTGAACTTGTGACTAATCAACTGCCTAATTGGCAACATTAATTACCAAAAATTTGGATACTTGTTAGTCATTTTTAAAACAAGTCACAGTTAGTTCAAACTTCTCAAAGAGCTCTTGGAAAGAAAGGCGTGTTTGATCATAAATTCTGACTGTAATAAAAGAACCCAAAAGCTTCGAGTACAACTGACTCGACCTGACGACATACTGAATTTCGTGCATTCTTGAGTCAGTCTTTCAAATGTAGTTCAACATTCTTGAAAGCTCAATCAGCCATTTGATCTCAATAAATTACACAGTGTTTATCGCCTAGGATTTTTAAACTTGATCATTGCATTCATCAAGATCTAATGTGTCAGTCCAGTGGTCCCTGTTTTTAATATCATTTGGATTCGGTTTCAAGTAGTAGCGCTTTTTCATAGTAGCCATTTTGACATGAAATAGTAGGTAAACACAGGTGTTACCTGTCACTCGTACCTCATTAAATGTAACACCTGTGTTTACCTGCCATTCTGTGTCAACATGGCCGCAATGGAAAAAAAAAAATCTATTGAGCTGTGGGAATATATGCGAGATTATCCAGAAAAGCAAGCCATTAACTGTTATCGGTGCAAACATGTTACTAAAATCTTTTCTCTGAAAGCCGTCACAGATGTTAAGCTGTTAAACTACTTCCTAGTCTTACCTCCTGAGATTGGTAGGGGCTGCCAGCTCTCTCTAGCGTCAACAGGACATCCAGATCTCCTTGCTCAGAAGGCTGCAGGCTGACTAACTGAACCTCGCTCCTCCTAACGCCGGCAATGTTTCTCAACGCTCGCTGGAAGTTGCGCCAGTAGTCCCCAATAAACTCCTCGGGCGCGATATTTGCGAAGCGCACAGCGATAGAGTTATCCAGGCCCTGACGAGCTGCTTGTCTGACATGCACGGTGACGTCAGCCGGCGTAGTGAAGCGTCCGTCAGTCACCGTCACGTTAAGAGGATAGTGCCCCACGTCGAGAGGACGCAAGGCGATGATTTTGCCATCAGAGGGCGACACTGAAAACAAGCTGCTGCTCTCATCCGAGGAGGATGAAGGAGCGAGGCTGTAGGTGAGAGTGTCGTAGATGTCTTGGTCAGTGGCGTGGATCTTGCCCAGGACTCCTCCGGGGTATTCATCGCCGGCGGTTGACACAAAAATGTCGAGAGGAAGAACAGCGGGAGGGTAGACGCTTTCTTCAATTATACGCACGCTGATGAAGGTGGTGGAAAAGAGCTGTGGCTTGCCACTGTCTGACACCTGAGTATGAGATAGGAAAAAAAGAAGAGACCATCCGAGTTGAATCTTTATTCCAACAGCAGAGGGCAATCAAGCTCTTGTGCTGCTCACATCCCTAATCTCACAGCATCTACATACTGTAGGTGTAACTCATTTTAAAGCCAACATCATACATTTTAGCACTCACACTTTCACAGAGATGGTCATCACCTCTGTGAGAAAAACAAAGATGACTCACATCTGAGTGCGCATCTTGTGTGTAACAAGACATCACACATTTCATGTCCTTTCTGCCCACACATTTCTTCACTGTTCTTTCCTCTAAGGTGACACGTGATCGAGCTAAATCAAAGCAAATCTCTTATTTGAGCTTCTCCTGTGAGATGCACTCTGATGCTGCTGCCTTATGCCATTTCAATTCTGCACCTTACACCGCCCTATAAAAGCTGAATTTAGAATACATTTAGAGGCTTTAAAAGAAGGAGATGCAGAGTGGAACACTGAGTAGCTGGCAAAATGAGGGAGCGTGACAGTAAAGGTACAGAGAGGGAAAAGAGAGAAGACAAATAGATCAGATTGTTGTGGCTCGATGGTTAAATCGATACAACCTCTCAACTCTGGTTTCTCCTTGGACTCCTCGACTCACCTGTGCTTGCAGTAGGTAGTTTTCTTTATGTTTTCTATTCAGCACCTCCATGGCCACTAGAGCTCCCTGCTGATTGATGTGGAAAGCGTCGCCGTCGTTCCCAGCCACGATGGCAAACGTGAAAGGTGGCCCGTTGTGAGAAGCGTCCCG
>VVHJ01004304.1:0-10473 GCA_015107715.1 Tylochromis polylepis | reverse complement strand
TTTGATAAGCTGACACAAGGTCATATTGCCATGTTGACACCAAGATACTGGGAGTAATAACAAGTCCAGAGCTTAAAGTAAGGAGTTTTTGACCAACTGCCGACCAAACAAGACATATTAACAGCCCTTATTTTCTCACAAGCCTTAAAAATATATGTAAGTTCTGACTGATAAATACAGACTTAAATAACATCCTAATCACTGCTTTCATTGTTGGATATGGACCCTTTTATCTGTTCAGCGAAGTGTTAACATGATGAGCTCTGCAAAAAACGGGGGATGCTTGTTAGCGAGGAACAATATTCCTGAGTCAGACTGGATTGGGAATAGTGCAGCAAGTCAAACTGAATAAGTGCAATCACCAGTGGCAGCTGTTAAAATGAATATTAATAAAATTCAACGTAATTTGGTCTTAAAAATAGCTGCTATTCATTTATACATGTGTTTTTTTTCTCAAAATAAAAGGGCCGGATGTAATCAGAGTAACTTGCATGACTGATGTGCACATCTGTAGCAGTCTCCAGCTTTACTCTTGGTCCCGTCTTCATTTGAAAACCCATCAGCTCTGTTCAACAGCAGCACGAAAAATCATGTCTCTGCTCTCTCATACGCTATTATTTTTTTGTCAGGGTGCAATAAAAGTCAGTAAATTGAAACGACAACATCAGGCATAAAACACTCTAATGGACACCGACTCTTGTGAAATAGACTCAGGTTGAATTTAAATCACTTGATGCCAGATTGAGGAATGTGATTGGGCATTTTCTTAAAAGTCATAAAAGCATGTGCATATATGCTAAAAGGATATGAAACCAGGGTGTGGATAGTTTACTGCCATATTATAACATGTTACAGTGTTGGCATTAATTAACACAGCATATAAAACAGGTTTCGTTGCTTGAGGATGCGGCTGCAGTGGTTGAACACATCACAAAGGTGACGAAGCAGTGCGTGAAGCATCTGTCTGTTGCAGTATGTTCACATTTGACCTGAAAATATGCTGAACACTGAAACAGTCTCAATCACTGAGTCTTCAGTTTCCTTTCCCTGCATTTATCCCCCCCCCCCCCTTTTTTTAAGGTGAACAGAAATGTGATGTACGAACCAGCTTATTTTAAGGCTACGTCTCTTCAGCTGTTTTGTTAATATAAACATCTAATCAGTCAGTCATGATTGGCATCAATCATGAATTTACACATGTAGAAATGGTGAAGACAACCTGCTGAAGTTCAAACTGAGCATCAGAGAGGGGAAGAAAGGTGATACAAGTGACTTTGTTATGGTTGTTGGCATTAGGCAGGCTGATCTGAGTATTTCAGAAATTGCTGATCTGCTGGGATTTTCCCCACACAGCCGTCTCTGGAGTTTACAGAAAATGGTCGGAAAAAGAGAAATTTTCCAGTGAACGACAGAAAATGCCTTCTTGATGTCAGAGATCAGAGGAGAATGACCAGAGCATTTCAAGCTGATAAGAAGGCAACAGTGACTCAAATAACAACTTGTTGCAACCAAGGTATGGAGAAGAGAGCATCTCTAAACACATGACACAGTGAACCTTAAAGCAGATGAGTTAATTCAGAAGAACACACCGAGTGCCACGAATGTCAGATACAGACGGGAAACTGGGGTTAGAGATCAACATGGGCTCACCAAAAAATGGACAATAGAAAATTGAAGAAATATTGTCTGTGTGGTCTGATGAATGTAAATTTCTGGTGTGACCTTTGGGTGGTAGGGTCAAAAATGTGGAGTAAAAAGCATGAAAGCATGGATCTATCCTGTCTTGCATTAACAATTCAGGCTGCTGGTTGTGTAATGGTGTGGGGGATATTTTCTTGGCACACTTTGGGCTCCGCTGTACCAACTGAGCATCATTTAAACACTACAGCCTTCAAGAGTGGTGTTGACCACGTCCATCCCTTTATGACCACAGTGTATCAGCATCTTCTGATGGTGCTTCCAGCAGGATAACACAGCATGTCACAAAGCTCAAATCATCACAAACTGGTTTCTTGAACATGACGGTGAGTTCACTGCACTCGAATGGCCTCCACTGTCACCTGTGATGTGGTAGAATGGGAGATTGTTGGCTGCACATCATGGATGTGCAGCCAACAATCTGCAGCAACTGTGTGATGCTATCATGTCAAGATGGACCAAAATCTCTGAGGAATGTTTCCAGCATCCATTTGAATCTGTGCCATGAAGAATGAAGATATTTCTGAAGGCGAAAAGGGTCCAACAAAGTAGCAAGGTGTACCTAATAAAGTGTCCAGTGGGTGTGTATTTCATAATCTGAAGACCTTCAGATACTGTGATCATGGCTTGATGTTTATAACTGAAGCTGAGTCTCACAGAAGCGTTGATTTAGCAGCTGTTTAAAGAGGCTCTGTTATGCATATCCTTACCTCTGTGTATCAGAGAGAGAAACGCAGGAGCTCCACCCACCAGCTGTTCAAACCTTCTGTTTACGAGGGGCAACCAATCAGAAGAAAGTTAGCTGAAATGGAGAGGAGCTAAAACTGCTTCTTTCAGAGAGTGAATGAACAGAGGTACTGCACCAAAGCCCCGTATGAGACAAATAAGGATTATTTTAAACTATAAATCCTTCAAAGCTGCTCTGCTAGAGCTCAAGAATAAAAAATATGGAGCTGGAAGTCAACATAACAGGTCCAATCTGAGGAACTTTCAGTAACTTTTCCCATTTCTCACAGAATTCAGGACACTTTTATCTGAGGATTTCAGGTTCATGTTGGCTCGAAAGCTTGGGTTTAGCTTTTGTTTTTGACCCTGAAACAGCAAGTGAGAAATGGTTGATCTGGAAGCCTTGATGGGGATTTTTCCATCCATCGCCTTGATCCTTTAAATAAACACAACGAATGTACAGATAACTGCGCTGAAGACGTGTAGAAGATGTTGAAAATGGGTAATTAACCCCCCACCCCGAGCTCCCCAGGCCATAATTATGTGAAGTAAAAAAAATGGAAGTTCTCTTTTTTCTGTTTTTAAACTCCTAAAATGTGCTTTACACAGCTTTGCATTGTTTTCTTTGTTCTTCTGTGTGCAAAAAGCAAATACTATTAAATATACCACCAAATTGGTCCAAATTAAAATCCCAGAAAATCAAATAAAAGTGCCTCAGAGACTCTAGTAAATTAGAAATAAATCAACAGAGAGTAATAAATTGGTCTGAAATTCATTCCTCTCTATATCAGATCTCACTTACTGAGTCTCAGCAGGGGGCATGCACACAGCCATGTATAATTTTCTCAGAAAGCCGGGGCTTCTTTTTGATCATTTGCTCTGAGCCACAAGCTCTTCACTTGCACTCAGCACCTCCAGTGTGCTGGCAGATCAGCTAGGAAAAGGTTTCTCCTCCTCTCAGTCAGTGGACTCACTCAGTTCCACTACAATCCCTCCTTTGTTTTGCTTCACTCTAATGGCTTCTTTATAATTTCTTCCTCTGTTCAAAGGGCATCCAGTACTTGACTGGCTGTAAATCTGTTCAGAGACTAATCTGCCACTACCTACCAGCTGCTCTCTTGGCACCCGCCAGGGCCAACATTCCCGTTGCCATGGAGATAGCCAGCCATGCCAGTTACCCATAAGGCCTGGCGTTGCGCCGATCAGGCCGAGTGTAGTGAGCACGTGTGTGTGTGTTCGTGTGCGTGCACGCAGAGTGTGCCTGGATAATGCACATTTGTATTATTAGAAGTCAAACCGTGCCGTGTGTAGACCGCCAAGGAAAGAAAAAGGTTCTTGATTAACTGCCATCCCCAGCTGTTTGTCAGTCTGAGCCAGTTAAGTGGTTTAGCACAGTACTGTATTTCATTTTGTACACAATGTGCACGAGAGAGTTGGCCAAAGGCAGCTGAACGTTGGCTTTTGTCTGACTGTAGAAGGTCTGTCCAGCCTGTCCGCAGCACTGATTTGAGACAGGACTTGGCCAAATACTCTGAAAAATGAAGGTTCTGCAATGAGAAAGTCACCTGTAGCATTATGTGCTGGGAAACTTGGAACTTGGAAACAATAAGAAGAGTTTGACATTTGGAAAACCGGCAGATTCAAAGTCTAAAAAGTATATCAGAAGACTGATATTCTCAAATGTGCTGTTTGAAACCTGGTAAGATGCTAGGTGCGTAACATACAGCATGCCTGCATGGCAGTTCATTACACATTTTTTTATTTCACAAAACTGTGCACGCCTGCACGACTTTTCCTCACCATAAGCTATTGTTCGGAGGCACCGGGACAAAGCCAATAAAACAATCAGTGAGGCTGTTCTCCCAGGTGTCTCCAGGTATCCATGAAAAAGAGGATTTAAGCGGTTTAGTGGAATTAGAAGTTAGCAGACAGTTAACAAGCAAGTTAACATCCAAAGATGACATGTTCTGAGTGATGCGTTACTAAAAGCATATAGCATAATTAAAACTATAAACACAGGTGAAAAACTAAATATCTGAGACTTTAGGAAGGTTAGTGAAGTTGGGCAAGTTAACATACTGTATTGAGGTTTCTCACATGATGTGCACATTGCTCATGAGTTGCCTACCATACTGGATGTGATACCACCACCGGTTGCTAGGGAAATGTCTATTCACTGTCTGGTTGGCAGTGGTTCCCATAGGTTGCTGGCTCTCACTACAAAGAAGGTGGTGCACCAAAGACTTCCGAGTGATTACTTTGGTTGCAAGCAGATTACCGTGGTTTCCTTTAGTTTTGCAAATAATAGCCAAAGAGTAGTACAACTCTATCAAATGTGAAACAAACCAGAAATGGAGAAGATTCGCCTTCAAAGTAAAAGTTGTTCAAAGGGTGCAACTTTTTCTTTATTGGGAAACAGCATTCATCTCTGGTTTGTATAGTTTTTCAGTTCAGCTCGGAGAGTAGCTGGACAGTGTTTGTAGTCTAGTCCATCATTTCTATTCAAACTATGACTGCCACTTACCAGGTCAATTACAACAAGGTTTTTGCCAACCTTTTCAGAAATACACATTTTTCCCTAGTGACAGGTGGTTGCTAGGGGGGGGCTCGCTAACCGGCCTGTCGGCCTGTGTAACTGCCATCAACCTTCAGAAACTGCTCCAAGTCTGGGGTATAGTAATTTTTCCCTCACGACCAGTGGCTGCCTGATGGTTATGAACCAGTCTCTAAGCCTGTGTGACCAAGGCCTTATTAACGTGATCCTACAATGTCATATGTCCAAAATGGTGCAGACGTTAACGGTAACAGTTCTGCAAAACCTCAATAATGATGTGCTACCTAGTGACCAGCTACAGAGCTTTGGTTAGGCTGATATAAGCACATTATTAGCACAGTGAAGATGTAGGATGAGGGTTAAACTGTTGGTTAAATTAATATGAAACTGACAAGAAGAAGAAGAAGACAATGAAAACTTCAGCCAGGAGAATTTTTGACATGATCCCTTCCAGTTAGTCATTAATATGCTGATACGTAGTCTGACATTACCTGCTGAGACTAATGTAGACTTTTCCTGTCAAACTGCTCCTAAAATGAACTTGTTATAGTCAATCCATTGTCCATTTTCTTCCACTTATCCAATTTAAGGGTTGTGGAGTGACTTGAGCCTATCCCAGCTGCCATAAGAGGAGAGGCAGGGTACACTCTGGACAAGTCACCAGTCTGTTGCAAGGTTAGAAAAGGTATTAATCTTGTATCTGCCACACATTAGGCACTTGTTGGATAAGCCTTTAGTGATTTGCAGCACTTCCTTTTTTATCATCTTTTTATGAAAAAGTCCTGATTCAAATTTTTATGTTCCCACTGAAAAATTATTGTATGGGAACCCTGCATCAGTTTGCATGTGTATGAGCCTGCAAAAAGGAGTTTGCAACCCATGCAAACGTGCTATCCTCCGGAAAGCTCCGCTTGGATAACGCTGCATGTAGGTCAGCAGTAAAGCGATACAGATTTTCAGGAGCAGAGATATGAACATTAATTTTTATTGTACAAAATGAAAAGAGCACAATTGTAAAGGGCAAACTACATCCAGGACAGAAACAACCACATTATACTGCAAACAACTTTGGCTCTTTTCAAACATCGACACAGACATCATGATAGCACAAAGCTAGCCAAAAACCAAGAGTGATTTCAAAGCTGAGTGCATGCAGACCCCAGCACAGCAGCCAGAGCCTGAACTTCAACAGGTAACAAAGCAGTGATGAGCAATCAGGCTGAAGCTTCCATTTCTACTTGTTTATGTTTCTACAGTAGAATCACTATGGCGACTGGTTTGAGGTCTCATTGGACTGGTTGTCAGTTTCGCGTTATGTTACTGACTTTGTGTTCAAATGTTAAAAGTAAAAGAAAGATTGTATGTGTGTGTTGGGATTTGTGTTGGTGTGTGGGACTGTAACCTATAGCTTTATATTGTTGGAACTGTTCATTATGTGACAATGAGTTTCATGTCATTTTACAGAGTAACAAGAAAGTAATGTAACAAGTAGTATAACAAATTACTTTCTCCAGTGAGTAATTAAATAATTTACTGCATTAATTTTAAGAATAGTAATAAATAATGTGTACTACATTACTTATAAACATCTGGTAATAACAGATGCTCCAACCAAAGAGGCAATAAAGAAATAAACTTACCTCTCATGCAACAAAGCTCAAATATATTCTGCCTTTTTTTTTGTCTAAATATAAATCAGTGGTCACTGTCATAAACCTGAGTGGCACAATTTTGGATCAATTCTGATCACATGTTGGAAACTTCAGCTGTTTCTTTTCTGCTGGTATGCTCTGAATGGGGGGTGAAAGTGAAAGATAAAGCTCATCAAGATGTAAAATTGACTGCCAAGTCCTGGTTTTTGAGTTTGAGGCCGCAGCCAAAAAAATGTGACATAAATTGAGCCTTTGATGTGCTGAGAAGCTGTTGGTGAAAGGTGCTGAATCTTAAGCCTCAGAACATTTAACTTTAGCTGTTGTGAGTCACACAGGCAGAAACAGGACTCGTTGGTTTGAGACAAAAAAAAGATAAAACCAAAGAAGAAGCTATTGTTGTCCATCGCAGCCCGGATGACACATGCAAACCTCCGCAGCGCTTTTTGATTCCCCTGTGTTTTCTAGGTATGCTGGGGGCCTTTCACTGAACACATCTTGCGACATGAGTGGGAGGAAACTGCTGTGGTTTGGTTGCTGTGGAAACCAGGTGAGAGCATGTGCTGTGTGTGCGCTCAGGGGATGACATCATACATTCCATGACGTTGACAGCAGCGAATGGCAGCGAGGGAGGAGGAAATGAGACGCCCCAGGGCTCAGAAGACCCTGTGAGGGAAAAAAAGCTTTTGTTTTTAGATGGTTCTCCGGCGTCTGAAAACCTCACGTGATATCTATCAGTGATTTTTAATGACTTATTTTATCACCACTGCATAATTTTCACAGCTGCTCCTTTATATGAATGCAGGTTCTCTTTATTTTATAGCACTTCAAATATATTCACACTGTTGGTACTATCTTGCAAGCAGACCTAATGCAATCATTCATTCAACTTAAAATTGCGCTTAAAAAACTTTTTAAAATTTTTGCTTTATGGAAATATGTTATAGGAAGCTATACTTTAAATCAAAGTGTACCTACTTTAAATTTGATTTTAAACATTTCTACTTAAGTAGATAAATAACATTTATAAATATGTTGCTGCTTGGTGTATGATGGTAATGCAGACCTTATTTTTGTGTCCTGTTTGAGAGCTCTGTGCATTTGGTTTTGAAGGTTAAAGGACCCACTGGAGCACTAGAACAACAGAAAACAATAATAAACATGAATGCAAACACTTAAAAAAAAAAAAAAAAAACCTCAAAACCCTGATACCAAAACCATGATCACTTTACTTTGCTTATTAGTTTCATTTTCAGTCTGTTTGGTTAGGTCGTAAGGTTTCAGCACCAAAGCGCCGAGAATAGGTGCAGGAAAAATTATGCTTTAGATACCCACTGGATCCGATTCTTCTGACTTGTCCAGAGTTCATTTGTGAAAATGGCTCTCTGAACGTGCCTTATTTCAACCTGTATGTGTTTCCATTACTGTTGCTGTTGTGTGACTGCAGCTCATGCTAACTTTGCAGATGTGGAGAAATGAGGTTCTGCACAAAAGAAAAGTAGCATCACGACAAAGAAAGAAATAATAATTCATACAGTTATTCATGTTGAACAGGCATTTTTCTAACTGCATTAGGCGTGTCTATCCAGGGATACCTCTTGGCTTATCCAGTCAGCAGCACATTTATCCATTTATGCAGTTGTGTTGCAGAGGTAGCAACAAACAAGCAATCCAGCACATTAAATCACTGAGTGTTCCAGGCTGCTCCAGGCTGTCTCAGTCTTTTCTTCCTGTTGATTCTGGGAAGTGTAACACCATCTCCAGGACAGCAGCTGAGCAGTGAGTGCAGAAACACCAGCACAGGACATCCTGTTGTTTCCCTGCCTTCCATTGAATTAAGGTCCTCTTTGGTGCACTAGATATAGCCAACTATTCAACTGAAGTGTCCAGAGAGTAATCCAGTGCTGGGTTTCCAAGAAGTTCGACTCGTATGTGAAAGCAGACTAACAAGCATGGATAAATATAACTGTGATTAGCTGAGCTGCCAAGCATCCCAAGGAATTTAGTAGCCAGCTAATGTCTGTGTTTAACTTTTGTCAGACTCAAATATAAAAATTAAAAATAATTCTTGTTAAATTTGGGTTTTCAAGTTGATGGAAGTTCTCCAGAGTTGTGTTTGCAACAGTATGGGATTATTTTCCAAAAAGCATAGTCAGCTCAAACATTATGACCAATTTTTACACCTGCACTGCAGCATTGAGCTGTCATAAACATGAAATGACTGAGCTGCATCCGAGAACGCAAAGTTCTGACGCAGTTCGTCGCATTTGATGTAGGCAGCTAATCCACACCAATATTTCCAATAGTTTGAACATATCCAAGGCAACTTAAGTCCGCTTATGTGCATTAGAAACTACCTCAGACAAATGATGGATGGTGATTGATATAGATTTGTTTCAAATTTTAAAGCCTTAATGTTATTGTTGATGTAGCTATGTTGTGTTTTTGATGCCAGAAGTTGCAGTGCCAGTTGCACAGATGCACATCAAGCCACCTGAAAAAGAACCAATCATCACTTACCTGGCGATCAGATGTGGACTGTTAGCTTCCTGGCCTGTGGATGTGATTAGTCTTAGATTGGAAAGACTGAAAAGACTATTAGAGACCGTCCTATTCAGGTTCAGCCAACAGGTTTTTGCTGAGGATGAACCCCTTAAGCTGCTTTTCAAAGGCCTAACAAAACAGCAATATGTCCTGTGATGAGGTGTTGAATGGGTGGTCAGTGGATCTACAGGAGGCTTTGGTGCTCTAATCTCACTACATTAGCACTGGAGAAAAGATGAGAAAATGAGTTATAAGAAGATGTGTCAGACAGACAGGAGAATACGCTGCTGCGGTGGGCTGTGAAAAGTGCCAACTGAGTCAAATTAGTGTGCACATATTAGGAACATGCAGCATATTCAAAAGTGTGCAAAGCCTACCAAATGAATCTGTAATTTAATGAGCAAATGTGACTTCAGTTACAGTCCTCTAAATGAATCCTTTCACCCTGATTTGCATGCATTCGAATGCACACTTTCATCAGAAAGGTAATTATATAAAATGTATGGAAATCATAGACTGCCGGTGACTTAAGTCGCCTCTTTAGTCTGTATTAATCCCCATCTCCTGGCCTCAGGCCATGGCGGGAATATGTATTGGAGGACAGCCACGTGCCCTCTCTCAGCTGCCCCATAATCACACCCCCAGCCACAGGCTTGCTCCAACCCCACGGCCCTGCGTGTGCGGTCCAGCCAGTCTTTCTTCTGGTTCTCTCCTGCCCCCTAAAGCACAGAAAGCAGAATAAGCATAGTGTGGCAGGTCCTGGTGGATCAAAAACTAATTTCCTAAGGCATTTGTTTGAGCGAAGCAGGTGAAAATATGCAGGGTATAGCGTCATATGGACACCTTGCTAATGCATTAAGGTCCGCTGCATACGAAAGTTTACATTACAATAAACTGTTTGACTGTAATCTTCCTCATTGTTGCATAAAAGCCATCAGATGATAAAAGAGGCAGGAACAGCGCTTGGCAATCAAATATTCCAGTGTCTTTGGTTCACTGGCGTACTTCTTTGAACCTTCTTGATTCACAGGCATTCCTCACGCAATAGGAGCTGTCACTTTGTGTGGACATTGTCCTGTCAGTGTGTGTGGCTATAGGGAGCGTCTGATGTACACTCTGGGCCACTTGTCTATGATGTGAATGGGAAGACAATGAGGCCCCCAGCGGCTCCCTCTCTCCGTGACCCGTTTGGGGTCTGATTTGCCTTGGCAAGGGGGACAGAGGCCCAAAACAAAGCTGAAGGAGTCTCCAGTGGAGGGGTTCAGAGGTCAGCCCCAACACCCAGCTAACAGGCTCGTCTTC
>VVHJ01004302.1:0-10819 GCA_015107715.1 Tylochromis polylepis | reverse complement strand
TCTACTTTTAGATCAGGCTTCAAGCTTTCCTTTTTGCTAAAGCATATATTTAGGGCTGGACCAGGTGTCCCTGAATCCTCCCTTAGTTATGCTGCAATAGGTGTAGGCTGCTGGGGGATTCCCATGATGCACTGGGTGTTTCTTCTTCAGTCACTATGTGTTAACAGACCTCTCTGCACTGAATCATACTTGTTATTAATCTCTGTCTCTCTTCCACAGCATGTCTTTTATCCTGTCTTCCTTCTCTCACCCCAACCGGTCCCAGCAGATGGCCCCGCCCCTCCCTGAGCCTGGTTCTGCTGGAGGTTTCCTCCTGTTAAAAGGGAGTTTTTCCTTCCCACTGTCGCCAAAGTGCTTGCTCATAGGGGGTCATATGATTGTTGGGTTTTCTCTGTATGTACTATTGTAGGGTCTACCTTACAATATAAAGCACCTTGAGGTGACTGTTGTTGTGATTTGGCGCTGTGTAAATAAAATTGAATTGAACTGAATTAAAGCAGGGCCAAGGTTTCATGGTCTACATCAAAGATGGTCAATACTGTTTTTGCCTGTGCTTGTATAGGGTCTTGTCTGCTCAAGGTAAAATACTTGATCACCTGGCCCAAGTCACTGAGAAAGTCAAATATTATGACATCAAACGTGCAGTATCACGCAGGAATCGAATACAACGATAACAGGGAAATGTGTTTCTGTAAGTCAAGCTATTATTATAGCTACTGTAAACTTGTTTTATGAATTTCACCTATTTTTGGGACCCAGCTGTAGCATCCAGTAGATAAATACATAAATAAAATCTATCACTGAAGCAGCTAAAGTTCAGCTGTACGTTAACAGAAAAGGCAAAGGATGAAGAGAGGAAAAGAAAAAAAGCTAGTGATAACAGTGATAAGAACATTTTTTTAAAACAGTGTACAGTACCTTTCACTCTAATATCCGGATTGTGAGCTTTAGGAAGACAGGAAAAAGGAAGAAAAAAGACATAAATAAAGAGATTTAGTTCAGATAGGAGGGAGCAGAAAAGAAAAAAAAGAGATCTAAATGAAAGTGACAACGAAGAGGTTCAGACAAACAAACAAAGGAGACAAATAAGCTTATCAGGGCCAATCCGTTTCAGAGTCCGAGATCAGGGCAACTACAGTTATTTTGTATTCATAGGATATGATGTCAGGTGGGCCGTTTCCAAGCTGAAATATAAAAACACCCAGTTTAATGAATTTGGAAACAATTCTTCAGGGAAGTCACAGTCTCTGTGTTTCTAACACGGACTAACATAAGATGCAAAGGTAGTGGTTACATACGAGTCCAACCAAAGACTACCAAGGAAACTGATCATCACGATCATAATCATCATCACAATCACAATCCAGTGTCTGCAGCAGTGATAACAAGCAACAGCTGCTCTTTAGTCGATTGGCTCAGTGATGCTTATATCTAATACAAAAACATCTTTTCACTACTTGCTCAAGTCGTTTAGCAAATACCTAGGCAGCTGCATCTTTCAGTGGTTTCTGGTCCCTGTTTATTTTTGATAACAAACGCAGATGAACCATCTGGGCCAAGACTATTTGTTGCTTCAGTTCTTCTTGAGGACTATGCCTATAACTTTAGGTTAGTTGTCAAATTGGAAAATGATCATTCAACTCTCTGATGCAATTTTTTTTACTTTTTTGCAGTGTAGTCTTAGCAAAACCCAAGAAGCATAAGACCATAATCTATCTGGACGTTATTAAATGCAGCGCTGAGCGGATAACATCAAGCATTTTGCAGTTTTGGTAACTACAAGAAAACCAAGTTACCATTATCCAGTGTTGTGACCAATTTGATCGATCCTAAAGGGAAATTCTGCTTTGATAGCCCAGATTAAGTTGTGTTTTATTGGAAAACAACAAACTAACACAAACATGTACGTCCACATTATTAGCAGCATAATTTTCCTCAAGCAGCCACAAAGATGAGAAACTGCGATACACTGGTTAACAATGGCATAGGGACTAATCAGTGAAAAAGAGCTCACCTAAGATATTTGTAGTTTTGTTCAAGGCTGTGCGCTACTCTTTAATTGTGTCCAGCTGGATTATTTAAGTGTAGCTGTAATAGTAAGTTATTTTGTGTATGTGTGTGTGCGTGATCCACTCACCAATGTTGCAGTGCTCCCCTGTCCATCCCTGGTCACACTCACACTTCCCGTCTTTACAAACTCCGTTCTTGCTGCACAGTGGGTGGCAGGCCTTTTGGTCACACACACTTCCAGTCCAGCCCTCCTCACAGCGGCACACGCCACCGTAACACACACCATGGCTGCCACAGTCTACTTCACACACCTCTGTAACAGTAACAAAGAGAAATGACTTCATTCACATCAACCACAGAAACACAGTGATTGCATGTGAATGCAACCAATATAAGCGTGTCCACACGCACTGATGAAAAATCAAGCCTTGCCTGCAAGTTTGTTCTTATTTCACACGCAGCTGTGTCCTGGACTGCACTCTATATATGCCAAATTACATCTTTAGATATAGTAAGGTTCAGGAAAAGCTCAATACAGAATACTACAATGCTACAAGTCACCGTGTTAACTTGTGTGTTTGAGTATTGTGTAGGAGAGAGACTAAATCTCACTCTTGCACTGAAGTGGCTCAGCAGCATTTTAGTCGTTCCTACACAGTTACAAAAAGCGTCTGGTCAAGGTGCAGCTTACTGAAGGACGTGTGTATTCTTCGATCCTTTTGCACACCTGCGTGCGCTGGAGAAAATCCAAAATGATTTCAACGTTGTGCACCCAGTTCTTGTTTTTTAAAAGTCGTTAAAGATGCATGCTGTACACTACAATCACTCTACCCTGGATAAAGAAAAAAGCGACTGTTGTTGTGATCTGGTGCTATATAAATAAACTGAATAGAAATGAATTAAATTGTGCTTTCAACGTGTGAATCGTGTGTGTGTATATCACTGCGTCACTTGCCGGAATTGTAGAGGAAACTACATGGAAAATGTTGACAGTGAGCGTTTTGCAGATGACACTTAAGATACTGCTATTGTGTGCGGGAAGTTTTGCTAAAGAGTAAACGAAATTTTCCTACAATATACATGCTGATTTCCCTTTTTGAGTTTGGCAAATAAAATGAAACTAAGTGTAGCTGAAGTATCTTTTCTCATCCTTTTAACATCTCCTCAGTTTCAGTAACCAACTTTTTTATTTACCTTAAATCTTCTTGGTTGCTTTACAAGGCATGCATTCCATTTAGTACTGCAGCGCTGAGGGTGCTGCAACTCTAACACTGCTGTCTTAAATATGTTCTCATTTGTAACTGCTTTTGATTTGGATTTTGTGCTGGTCACTTCATTTCTAAATCCCCCCATAACAATTCTCTAAAGCACTGTAAAGTAGTCATTGTTTTAGGGACTGTGAAATGCTGTGAAAGGTTTATTTCGGAAAGAAATAAGAAAGAAAATAAAATGTGGACATAGACAGATAAACACCGCACACACCTAAAGAGCAGTCAGGTCCAGTCCAGTTCTGGTCGCAGGCACATGTACTGGTCTCTGCATTGTAGGTGCCATGGCCTGAACACTGGTCTGGACACATGGCCTTGGTAATTTCACAGCTGGCTCCACCCCAGCCTGGCTGACAGTGACATTCGCCATGAATACACACCCCATGCGCCGAACAACTGGGGTCAATGCAGTCCACTGGATGCAGAAAGGGAATTATCAGTAAACCAAACAGTACATACAGGACACGCGCACGCACCAACACACATGTTCACACGCATACACACACGTCAACTTTACTATTTAACTCTTGAGGGCAGTGGAAAAAAGCTTTATCTGGAGCCAGATGCTTAAACTCTTAAAACTACATCCAAGGGCACACACAAACAGCTTTATATACAGTTATAAAGTTGTACATATGCATGGCCCTCTGGTCTGACTCTCATTCATGACAGAACTTTATGCATGAGAGCCTCATTTGTATTTTCATATTAAGCAATGAATGGATGTTTGGGTTATTTCATTATATGCATTTAATGCACTATTTGCAGCTCAGGTTATTAGGCATGAACTGAAATGGCAGAAGAAGCTAGAGATAGAAGACCACCAGAGCAGAGCTAAACCACCACTGCACGGTATGTTTTTGGCGTTTTTGGATAACCACTCAGTAGTGCTTTCACATCCATGGCTTTGATCATCGTTTTCCATGCAAAGACAAAAGAATATTATATGTCATTTTGTTGGGGTAAACCTCCATGGCATTTTTGACATAAATTTTCAGATTAGCAGCTGCAAATAGGATTAAAACACGTTCTCGCTCTCACACTCACACACACACACACAAGCTCTGTTGTTGGGCACAGATTCCCTCTTCCTCTGCCTGTCTCGTTCCAACTGATGACTGAACTAATCTGAAAGTAATTTGGTTACAGTCTGCTGTGATATGCATTTTCATATTTGTAAGAGTGCACATCACACATTATGTGCACACCATTGTGTCTGCATATATCCACAATGTGTATGAGTATCACAAATAAGTATCACTTCCCTCAGCACTGTTGTGTGCCTGTGTAGGTATAAAACCAATAAATACCAAATTATTACTGATTAATTTGATTTGAATTAGTGTCGTGTGTTGTTTGCGTCTTGGTTTAGCCAGGTATCTGGTTAAAACAGATGCTGTGAATATTTATTTGCACGTCATATTAGAATAAATTAATTAAGCATTTACAGCTGGGGAAATAATTATTAGATCCCTTGTTGAATTGGTAAGTTTGCTTACTTACAAAGAAATTAACAGCCTCTAATTTTGATGGTAGTTTCCTTTTAATGCAGAGACAGAATATCGACCAAACATTCAGAAAAACACACTGCATTAAAGTTAGAAACTGATTTGCATGCCACTGAGTGATGTAAGTATTTGGCGCCCTACCCCTTGGCCAGAATTCTGGCTCCCACAGATCGGCTGTGTGCTCATGTGGCACAGATATTACAACAAATCAGTTACAGATACTTCAGCTTATGTGTACAAAGCACACTTGTCCATTCCAACCTCTCCACCACCATGGGCAAGGTACATCAGAGACAAGACTGCATCGGCAATACGACCATCAACAAGACACTGGTGAAAAGGTAACAGCTGTTGGTACAATTATTCAGATTGGAAGAGACATAAAATGCATCATCAGTCAATCATCAATCACCCTTGGTGTCAAACTCCATGCGAGATCTTGACTTCATGAGATGAGAATGAAAACGGTGGTGGATCAGCCCAAAACTATACAGGGAGAGCTTGTTAGGACCACAGTCACCAGGAACATGGTTGGTAACACACAGGATGGACTGAAATCTTGCAGCACTCACAATGTCCCCCTGTTCAAAAAGGCACAAGTATAGGCCCATCTTAAGCTTGACCTTGGGAGAAAATGCTGTGGTCAGATGAAACCAAAATCCAGCTCTCTGCCATCAACTCAACCCGCCATGTTTAGAGGAAGAGAAATTACCAGAGAACACCATCCTCGGGTACAGGATGCCTCCCCCGAATGGAGGGGGCAATAAATGGGGCATTTACAAAAAAATCTTGGACAGGAATCTCCTTTCCTCAGCCAGAACTCTAAACATGGGGTATGGATGGGTCTTGGAGCATGACAGTTCTAAAATAGCACCAAGGGAACAAAGGGGTGGCTAACCCCGATGAAGAATATTTTGTATACTTTTCGTATACCTGATAACTACAACTTTCATATCATGTCTTTTTCTACATTTCTGGTTCATATTCGGTCTCTCTGCATTCAAATGAGACCATAAAAATTAGAGACTTTCATTTCTTTGCAAGTGAGCAAAATTGCAAATTGATCTATATAAATCTGTTACAGCTACTGTAGCTGCATGATATTTATATAATATTATATTATATTTGACTATTTCACAAAGGTACTCATAATTTCCTGTGCCCATGGTAACACACACTAAGAATATGTCCCATTTTTCTAATATGACCTGTGGAACCACCAGTGAAAATTTCATTGTAAATCGAATGATGTTTATCACCTTGTGTTGATTTGCTGTTCCCACAAGGTGGCTCTCTGACCGTGACCTGTGACCTGCTTCACAATTTAGCATTGCCAATGTCTTCAGATTGAACTCATCAAAGATTATATTTATTGGATAAAATCTCTGGAAGGAGTTTGATAAAGTACAAGGCCAGAAGCTGACGAAAATGCATCTAAATAATTTAATAAGTGTAGAGTAAGAACAGTATAGAAAAGATTCATCCATGGGATTGCCAGACGGAGAAGTGTGATTCATCACTCCAGAGAACACTTCTCCACTGCTATAGAGTCCAGTGGTTTTGTGCTACCCCTTCACGTGTGAGTTGCTGTCAGTCCCAATCGATTCCACTTTGTTACTGAAAGCAGCGATCGAGCCCCTCTCGACTGTTAGGACTGTTATTCTATCTGCCTAGATACCCGCTAATAATGACAACAGATGGAGGGAAAAAACAACAACATAACAAAGGTCAAAATAACCTTTGCCCAAGACAAGAGATGCATCTGCTCTTTCTTGGTTTTACTGTTGAAAAACTGAAACTAATGGGAACCAGATGAGGTAACTATAACGTGTTACTGAAGGTTAACAGGGGCTTTTTCCTCGATTTTTGTCACAGAGTTTGGAAATATTAGTCCAAACAGACTAACGTAAAAGCATAACAGGCAGCCTGTAGCTATGACAGGTCTACGCATGACTATTAAATAATAGTTTGATATTCTATGTTGTATATTCTGCTCTTTTTAAACTCCTCACACAAGTGTGAGACACTATATAGAGGATCACATGCAGAAATAATATTAACAACATCACCAAAAACAATAGAAGAGAAACAATGATTTCAATATAGTTTATGAATGTGAAAATGGTAACCGTGTAACCATTACAATCACTAAACACTGTCTGCACTCTGGGACTTCCACATGTTTCTCACACTCACTGATATGGCATCTCGGCTGCCTTTATAAACTCATGAACCCAACCACCCTTATGATCTCTGTTCTAATCTCAGTTAGCTCTCAGTAAGTTTCATTTGAGCTGCCCATTGGATTCCAATGTGTCGCTTTTAGTAAAACAACACAGGGGAGTGTCCAAAGTGTCTTGGTATGCTGAAACTTCTGTTTCAGGTGCCTGTCTCCTTGGCGAATATGGTTGGAACAGAGACTCAAGACAGTGTCGAGGTACCCTGTGACTACTGTACCGTAGAAATACACACAAATCTGACATGTACAATTTCAGTTTTAAGATTCCCTGGAATTACCATATTCCTATATTTGACCCACTTTGGTGGCTCTAAAATCCGTCTCTCAAAATTGACCACAACATAAAAACTGTTCACGTGAAACAGTATAAAATATTTTCATTCTGATGTATTTTGAGTCACTTTAGTAAAAGTCATCAAATTTATTGCTGTCAAATGTAAAATGGGCACAAGCGATGTAACTAAATTATTATTCAATTGTGACATTTTAAAAGGTTTTCCCTGATTCAAACATAATTGTAGCAGGTACAATAAATGTTTATTAAATCAATAACTTTAAACACACAACAAAGTTGAGTAGACTCGCTGTGACAAACATTGTATGGAACCTATGTACTCCAGTGACACTTTTACACTCTTACCTTCCTCACAGTTCTCTCCCTTATAACCAGTGTTGCAAATACAGGCACCCATTATGCAGATACCATGTCCTCCGCAGTGGATGTCAATACACTGGTTGGCTGGCACGTCGCACTCAGTACCTTTCCAACCACTGTAGCACTGGCAGCGTCCACGAGAGTACTGACCATTGCCACTGCACAGCACCGGACAGGATGCTGTACCAGACACACGCATGAATTAAATAAGTCACACTTACTAAATCACTCAAAAATGGCAGTAAGATAATTGAACCCTGAAGTTCCCATTAAGCTACAGGTCCACAGTGTCTGTACTGTGTAAACAACTAAGGTGGATTAATATTCAATAAAATGCTATTCAATCTTAAATCTCTTGCTCTGTAAATACTTAATGTAACCTTTCAATCTAGAATTTCAACTATTCTTGATTGAGTAAGAAAGGAGCACACTTAACCTAAACAGAGCAGCTGAAAACATGCAGCCTACGTATCGCAAAATATTTAAAGTCTTTGTCATGGTCGGTGTCTTCTTTTGATAAAGGTACCAGCAAATCCAGACAATGAACAAGCAGAGAAAGTGATAACAATCTTGCAGCAATTACTACTTCCCTATAGGTGACGCAGAACTGTTTACCTCGAGAGCAGTCAGGCCCCAGAAATCCTGGGAAACAGTGGCATATCCCTGAGAGACAATCGCCGTTTCCATGACAATTGTGGGGACACTCCATAATCGACTCTGATTTAAAGTGAGAGAGAGAGAAAGAGAAATTATTTAAAGACATACACACGCCAAACTGTGTGACTGCTCTTCTGCTGTTACCGTAGTTACAGCCAATTAGTCCAATCAACGCATTCTAACATCCAATCACCACGACCACTCTTTCCCTCTCTGCCGTGCTTTTTGCTTTGCTCCTTTGCTCCAATTAAAACTGCACACATGAAATGTTTCACAGCATTCTAGTATTACATTAAATATTTGTAATTTATTGAAAATCAATTGAGCCTCGTCTGCAAATACAGTTGCAGGTCACTTCAATCACAAGTCTCACCAGGTTTAGCTGCCAAATTCCTTTATTGTGCCTGTACTTCCCTGAAAAGCCCATTAAAGATTTGTCGTATATTAAACAAAGCAAGAATAATCATTTTTACTCGGGACATTTTACATCTTTCGTCATTCAGTGCTACATCCCCTAAAACTAAATGTCCATGGAACTCCATGAAAATTTGATTGGATATTTAAAAGTTAATAGGTAATTTTTTTTTTCAGGTTTCTACTGTAAGAAATTTCATATTGGTGAGAGGTCTAAAAGACATCTATGTAAGTGGTACATAACCACTGGTTAAAAAGTAAAACTTTAGTAGATGTCTAGATTAAATGTTGTTGTTCTTGTCATTTATATATATAAAAATAAATAATGTTTCTTATAGATTATATCTTGCCTGATATTCCCTTATAGTTAGAAAGTTCTGGGCTTGAATCTGCTAGTCAACTGTCTGTACTTTCACTTCAAACTAATTTTTCGAGATAACTTGTCAAAGAATTGAACGCAGCTTTATTCAATGTTGCTTCAAGTTAAGATGGGAAGAATCATGATGTCTGTCACGTTTTTGATAATGACAAGCTCCAGAACCTGCTTTGTTCTATTTGGTATGATGTTTTTGATGATAATTATTGTTATTATCATTAATATTATTATTAATTATTATTATTATTAGTAGTAGTAGTAGTAGAAGCAGCAGTAGTATATTTGAATTTCTGTAATAACAAGCTGGTATCATATATGTTGAGCAAATGCTTTGAAGAAGTGCACTCACACACGCTTACAGTAACTTCCAAGTAAGTACAAGTATGTCTCACCTATGATGATGGTATTGTAGGAGACTTGTTCTGTGTTTCGCCCATCATTGTAAAATGCCAGATGCCAGATGCCAGTATCCAGGTACTGGATGAAACCAGCCTCATGCACGTTCACTGAGCGGATATGCCGGGGGCCTCCCTCAGACTCTTCTTCAAAAGAACCAGCTAGACGTATATATCCTGCGTCAGTGTCACTGAGTGCTCGTTTGTCTTTCGAAATAAGCCGGCTACCATCCAACAGTTCCACAAAGTCATACTGGAATACAAAAAAGTACAATAATGCAAACATCTTTTTTTTTTTCTTTTTCCAAGGTTTAGCCTATCAGCTATAACAATCTAACCACTATGCTCTTCGAGATTTAAAGGTGATGCTCAACATGTTCAGTTCTTGTTACCCTGCACAGTACCTGCATTCTCCTGAAGTGCCAAGGCCTAGCAAGGACAGCAATGCAGGTCAGTCTGACAACATGATTATCACACCAAGCTAGATTTTTTATCAAGTAGTCTTTTTTATTTTTGGCCTCTTACTAGCTTCATTAGGCAGTGTAGTGAGAACACATGCAGCAAAGAGCACAGGTCAGGCTTGAACCCTGGCCAGCCGCTCTCAGCCATATGGCCTATGGGTGCCCGCTCATCCCAGTGAACTAAACCGGCACCTGTTTTATTGAATGGTCTTAAGTGGAACATAAATACATCACCAATTAAACTCTGAGTGTTCACATGACATAATGGATGGATGTCTATGACAGTAGTGTTCAAACTTTTCACAATGAGTACTACCTCATAAAATATATGGCTCTTAAAGTACCGCCCTTATGAGCGACATTAGAGTACAGTAGTATAGGCCTATTTAACACCATATACAGTTTACATGAGACAATTTTATTTCTTATATGAATGTTGTTTATTTTAACTGTCATAAACAGGATGTGACAAGTGATAATAATAACAGCTGTACTGCATTAAAACATTCACAGCAGGTGGGTTATCCGGTCTTTAAGTGATGACGTATGAACCCTGCTTCCGGGCCCAAACTACTCTGCGTTTATTAAGGCTGTTGTGTTAATAACATGTTTTAATGCTTTGTATCTTGTTCTGTTTAATCTGAACAAGCCCCTAAAAACAGTCAGTGATCACTGTCGGCCTCTCTCGGTTTTTATTACCACTGTTCATTTTAAGGGTCAGTGTTTAAAACCTTACGATGTAACTACAGCCCAGCCCATGCAGCAGTATATTAATGACTAACCTCATATTGTGGATGGATTCTCTCAGTTGTTCTCCTGACTGAAGTTTGGTCCGT
>VVHJ01004301.1:0-10420 GCA_015107715.1 Tylochromis polylepis | reverse complement strand
TTAGGGAGTTTTTAGGACATCCTGATAATAATGAATTACAGTAGTCCAGCCTGGAAGTAATAAATGCGTGAACTAGTTTTTCAGCATCACTCTGAGACAGGATATTTCTAATTTTAGAGATGTTGCGCAAATGGAAGAAAGCAGTCTTACATATTTGTTTAATATGTGCGTTGAAGGACATGTCTTGGTCAAAGATGACTCCAAGTTTCCTCACAGTGTTACTGGAGGCCAAGGTAATGCCATCCAGAGTAAGAATCTGGTTAGATACCATATTTCTAAGATTTTCAGGGCCGAGTAAAATAACCTCAGTTTTATCTGAATTAAGAAGCAGAAAGTTAGCAGCCATCCAGGTCTTTATGTCTTTAAGACATTCCTGCAGTTTAACTAATACTGGATACCCAAAGACCACAGGACCACAGGCAAAGACCACAGGCACCCAATAAGTGACTATTGCCCTTGTCAACTGCGCACAGAGATTTCTCCAAATACTCTGAATCTTTTGATGATATTATGTACCATAGATGATGAGATATTCAAAGTCCTCACAATTTAATATAGAGGAACACGAAATTGTTTCATTGTTTAGTCACAGTTTTTTATGGCTTAGTAAACTTCTGCACATCTTTACTTCTGAGAGACTCTTCTTCTCTAAGACGTTCTTTTGAAATTCAATCATGTTACTGAACAATACTGCTACTGTTAGTACTACTTTTTTCCAGCATTTTGTTGACCCGTCTCAAATTTTTTTGAGACATGTTGCTCCCATCACATTCAAAATGAACTAATAATTATCTTAAAATGGTACATATGACATTTTCTATGCTTTAATTGTTTAAAAATTCTGGGGTTTTTTTCTCAGAAGTGTGTTTGTAAAGTTTTAACAAATAACCCTAACCCCATAAAAATAGTCTGGTTTATTGAAGTGTTTTCTTATAGCTTTTGATCAAATATTAAGTTTTTCCCCACAGAGGATTAAAAAAATATCAGGCTTAGCCACAGAGAAAATACTTATTTAGCAGTTCTTCTGTTTTGGTGTCTTTTAGAGGGATCTGCTGACAAGAAGAATATCACTGCACCTAACACTTAATAAAAAAAAGCCGAATACTGTAATTTATGTACCTCAAACAGTAGGGTGATGTTAGACTGGTTTCCATATGGATCATCTTGACGGACTCTCCAGAAATCAGGGCCACGTTCAGGAGCTGAGGAGATCAATTAGCAAACATTATATCCACTTGCAGTCTTTACTTTTGTATTTCTCTGCTAGGAGATTGGGTGCGCCATGTCCATTAGAGCAGAAATCACATGATCAGATGTGTCTTGAAATGAAAGGTCGTATCAGGAGTCAAGGCTGCCACTGCTGCTGTTCTAAGTTTTTATAATATGTTTTACCTCTGCTGTTTTGCGGAGTGGAGTAGACAGACTCGCTCCAGTCGCTCCAGTAGCCGGTGCCGTTGGTGTGCATGCAGCGCACTTGAACCACGTATACACGGCACATATCTGGCACGGTGACCTCTGCCCATGGAACCCGCACAGGACTCTGAAGCTGCAAGTATTTTTAGAGCTCATTAAAGAAACAACACGTATTCCTAATGGAAAATGTTCGCTCTGTGCACTACACATCTGTTCATTCTGTCTAGCCTCCCTACATTATGAAAAGGCAGAAAATGGTTGCTTTATATTTTTGGTATTTTGAGCGAATTTTGAGATGAGAACACAACTGAGAGCATTTGTCCAACTTCCAGGAGAATTTTTCAGTCAGAGGACTGCAGTTTGATCTCATAAGAGACACACAAGCTGAGGTCATGTCAGAGCATCCTGTGTCACTTAAAGAAATACTTCATCTGACATATTTTATTCTGGGTGTTTCACAGGAAGCTAATAGTAATGGAGTAGTAGAGTCGAAAGTTCTCAGCAGCATTTATCCTGTTTGACAATCATCCAGTATCGCATAATTATAGAAATAGAATTCATTCCAAGTTTATATTTAGAGGCTATTTTGAATAATTGATTTGTGAAACCCACCACACCAAACAGTCACAGCGTGTGGTTGTTAAACTGTGGGATAAACTCACCTTCCACTTTGGCTGTGGGCTCACAGTGGATGGCGAGTGGTACTGAAACTGACACTGGAGACCATCGGCTGGCAAAGGCGGAGCCTGCCAAGTCACCTCCAGGACCCCACTGCTGCGGCTCACGGCCTTCACATTAGTGGGTGCATGAGGCTTCACTGCAGGAAAGACAAAAGTCCATCACAGAAGCTCTGGAACTCTTTAAGTAACTCAACCTCAGTTCACACAGAGTCGCGTTTAAAATGAATCCATCTTTCTCACCATGGTCTACAGGTGACAGGTAGACCGGTTTGGACCTGATGGGACCCAGTTGCGATGACAACTCGAGCCACAGTTTATAGCAGTTCATCCTCAGAGGGTGGATGGTGCAGGATCCCTGCCTGCCCTCCATGCAGGATGGCCCCATCTCTCCCAGATTCTCACCCGCTCTCTCCCTCTCCTCCATCACGTCACATGGCAGGTCAGCCCACCTGACATAAAAAAAAAGAAAAAAAAAACAGAGACACAAATGAAGTCATATTATTCTTTGTCTCAGCATGACCTGATTTGCCTGTGCTGGTATTGTTCTTGCACATCATAATGAATGTCACCCTGATGTCATAGCTTTGTTACTTCAAGGGAAAAAAAAAGGCTAAAATATTAAACAGAACCTTACAAAGACTAAAGAACTGGTGCCAACTAGAATTGTTGATGTGTGTGTATGTGTGCTATTAGAAGAGGGATGGCCCCAGAACCACACAAAATATGATACTGTAGGAACAACATCAACATGGTGTAAACAGACACTCTTTGGCATATATTATTTTTCATCATTTTCTTTCACTTCACTAAAAATCTATCAGATGCTCAGTTTCAGAAATACAAGGATAATTCCCATCAATTACAACTTGAGCCTCACATAAGTATCGCATGATTCTTCAGAGGCTACACAGCCTCACAAAACCAGAGTCTGAGCTCCTCAGTCTAGCTCATTTTTTAAAATATTGTGACAGTTATTTAATTATTTATATCTTCTCTTCATCTTTAATACAACTTAGCATCTGCAGTACATCAGTCAGGAACAACAAGCTTGCATAATTGTGTCAGGCCTCGCTGGTTTTAAAGAGAAGAGACTTACTATGATGGTGAAGCTGGAAATACTGATGGCACACACTTACAGTGTACCGTTTAAAGAAACTTCCTGATATTGCTTCACAATCTCTAGTGCTGAACACACAGGTCGAGGATGTGTTCAGCGAATGTGGTATCCGGGTACACTGTGTGTGTATAGTAACTTCCAGCTTTTCATCACACCGAGTTCTCAGTGTTTGCTGAAAGTTTTATGAACAATGCAGCATCTTTTAACAAACATGAATACTCCGGAAATATCAGCTGGATTGGAAAAGGTGCTTTACTTGGATTGAAATTTGAGCTTAGTCAGCCGCTTGTTAGTCCAACTGCAGTCCATGGCATCAATGTCCCCGTTGGTTACACACTTTATATCAATGTAAGCTCCTGAAACACACAAACAAAAACACATTTAATGGGTGACAGTTACAAAAACATCACCTGAGCTAGCCCCTGCACACTGAGGTTATTCTGGTTCACGCTGTTCTGCTATCACATGTTGCCACTCTGCTTCCTGTCTTTGTCAACTGAAAACTGCAGGGACATGGATTTCAAGCAACTTTAAAACATCAGGAACTGACTTTCATTATAAAAATAGGTCATCAATTTCTCTGGTGATGAAACAGGTAACAGAAATACACTGGATAACACTTAGATTTGATTTTAGTGGTCCAACAAAGCTCACCTTCCACATAGATCTGGCTGTAAGGAATGTCCCGCCCTTCGGTACACATCAGGAGGTCATACATTTGATTCTCTGAAGGACGCAATGTGATCTGGCTGACCTGGTTTGGGTCAACAAAAATATTTACTGTACTGAATGCTGTACTTCTCTAAAAAACAGGCCCATAGAAATGTTCCCAGCATCACAAAAACCTCTGCAGAGAGAGTTTTTTTTACTTCTTACCCACTGGTTGACTGGGTGGTACTGGGTGGGTTGAAGCGACGGGCGGAAGTTGAGCATCCACCTGGCCATGCTGGCATTGATACTGTGGTCGTTGAATACACAGTATACTGTTACATTCTGCCCGGGTCTAGCCACCACTTTCTCAGGGATGTAGCTCACTCCTGCACGCAGGAAAAAACAAAAAACAAAAAAAACCATCTGATAATGACCGTCATTTGTGGTTATGCTTACTGCCTCAAAAAAGAAATCTCATTTTTAACTTTTTATACTTTGAAAAGCCTTTTACAAAAGACAAAAAGCCAAATGGATGTCTCTAAGAAGACTAAAACAAAGACCCTCAAACAAATCAAACACATGACTCATTCACATTCACCCACAGTTGCCACGTAGACCTTTACAAAAGAAAAAACAAACCTTTCTTTGGAATTATGAAAACTTTGTCAAAGTTTGTAATTAAAAGAGTGAAAGGGGCGTTTTCTAACGCCTGTCACAAACACCTAAAACTTCTGCGAGGAGCGCTGACTCACTCAGAAGTTAAACTTTTGTGAATACTTCAGCATAACGTCTGCGGCGTGTTCTTCTGTTCTGACATCGTTTTAGCCAAATGTTTCTGAGTCACCCTTTAAGCCAAGACATCTCGCCTCATCTCACTTACTGCTGTTTTACAAGGAAGACTGTGTGGCTCATTTTAGCGGGATTACTCAGAACGGCTGAGTCTCACAAACTTTTAACCCCATGACACACACTACTGTACCACTGACACACAGTACATGGGCAGTCTTTTGGTAACAGTATCTATTATCTAGGAAAAACATGTTAACACAAATATGTCTGCTGTGACAGTACAACATAACGCTGTCACTTGTGCTGTGTAAAGCTTTCGGAATCACATTAGCATTCAATTAGCCCGGGCAGAGTATGACTCAACGATCTGCTGATATGAACAAGGTTTCTTTTCAGTGTTTCTGATTTTAGGTCATGCAAAGAATTGTTATGTCTCAGTTCTTGCTCTTGTTTTTCATCTTTCAGTTTCATAATTCATACTATTGTAGGGTCTTTACAATATAGAGCACCTTGAGGCAACTGTTGTTGTGATTTGAGTTGAATAGCTTATAAAATATATGTTTTGTATGAATATATACAGTGCTTAACAGATTTATTAGACCACCACCCAGTGTAAGGTTTATGCCAAAGCTATCCTAAATTAACAGTATTGGTATTTACCTAAATCAATATTTTATGTTTCTATGTTTAATCCACCTGTTTGTGCAAGCTCTTTAACTGAAATCATATTTTTAATGTTAAAATCTAATTATTGTTGTTGTCGTCCAAAAATTGTAAAGCACATGATTATTATTATTATTTGATTAGGATATCTGATTAGTTATTCACCTGCATTCGCAAACAGAAATATTTATTGTTGTTTTGTTGCCCGGTGTGCTGGCTCAAGTTTAAGTGTAAAAAGGTGAATTCAGTTTGTTATTTGCCTAATAAAAAAAAACAACAAAAAAAACCCAAACACATCATTTTTAGTTTTAGACAGATGTATAAAATATTAGCATTTTCTCATTTTTATGACAGGTGATCAAATAAATTTGTTGGGCATTCTACAGTTAAACAAAGACTATACAGTAAATAATCCTTTTTATGAGCTCTTAATGTTACACTTCTTTGCAGCTGGTCATTAACCTGAAGAATGACCTCCGATGAAATACTCAAATTAGTTTTTCATTGGTTAAGTCTAATGAGCTTTGATTATTATTAATAGTTTAGCACAGCATAAATCTACATGGACGTAACTGAGGTCAGTGCTTGACCCTATCTGCACGAGCCTCTCAGAGAAAATGTGAGTTGACCTACAGCCACCAGGACAGCTTTAAAATGTTATTAAAATGTTTGCTCATTGCAAAAACGCTAATATTATACTTATATTATACTTTACTTTCTGATAAATCTTACACTTACTCCCTGCAGTTCTTATATGAAATGGAGTATTGGATCACTGGCTGAATACAGTGGCTATATTTGATTTTCAAACAGTTCAAGAGAGATAAGAAGCTGGTCCCATGAATCATCTCCTAAGGATCTGTTGTGAGGAAGCAGGTCTTACTATCCAGGCAGATGTGGTGAGGTTCACTCCATTCACTCCACAGTGGAGGCTCTTCCAGGCCGGAGCAGCGGACCTGAATGGTGTAGTTTAATTTGGGCTTCAGATCCAAAGATACTCTGGGCTCTCCAGGTGCAGACACCACCTGGAGACAGATAAGGAATACTGAAGAACATGCATACATGTCCGCACAGACTTCTGGGTGTGGTCCACTGGGAATGATGACTAAATCAAATCCATCATCACAGCATGGCTGCTGCTTTTGTTTAGAGTCCTCTCAACTGGAACTGCAACTGCAACTGGACTGTTTCTGCATGCAGCATCTGATTATTATCGTTATGAAGCATGATGCATTTGATGAAGAATTTGCTTTGTTGTGAAATGAAGCATGGAAAGAAAACACCTTTAAGAGTACACCGATGTTACTCAAGCAGATTGTAAAATTTTAGCTTGGCAGAGTGCCCAAAGCAGAGAGGGAAAGTCATTACATCCCCATTAATTTATAATAACCACTACGAATCAAGATTTTTTTTTTAAGCCGATATGATTCTAGCAAAAAACACTCAGTAGACTAACCTGAGGGACTCGTGGCAAACAACCAGGTTTCAAATATTAGCTGACATTTTACATGCAAAGGTATGAAGCAAAAAAAGAGAAAATCCTGTTAAATGACACTTAGTAGAACTCTCCACCTCTTATGTAGTCTTCTAAGTATAAATAGTTAGTATTTACCTGCCAGGCCGCGTGAGTGGTGCCGGAGGAGTATCGGACTTCATATCTCAGTGGACCGGCATCAAAGTCCATCGGGTCATCCCAGAGTACGATCAGCTCTGCCTTGATGGTCTGAATGTGTGACAGGTTGCCTGGAGGACTAGGTTTCTCTGTAGAAAAGGATTACTGTAATGTAAGCTTCATGGCACCGTCAATATACAGCACATCTGACAAATTACCCGCACTCATAATACCACTCTGCAGTGCTGTCAGAGTGCATCATCAGGGGTTACAACCAGATAGTCCAAATAAAATGATAGGACTACTTTTTATTTAGTTTATGGCCCATAAAAAGACAACAAGGCCTACTGTTTGTTATATAGTGTCACTCTGAAACTATGCCACTAGAGCCATACAAATCTAATGACAGGTGGCTCCAGTTCTGAATTATTAAAATTAAATAAATGAAGCAGCATGCAATTTATTTTCTCAACCAGGCATAAAAGGCAAATTCACGTTATGTTTTAGTCTAACAGTATAATGTCATGAAAGCATGCTGCTAATAATCTATGAATCACATGTACTGTGTAAGCCACTGTACAAAAAGATGCTTATTTCAGGTGGGTTTTTTAGAGGCATGGACCCAGACAAACGTCAGACAGGTGGAGCAGACCTGATAACAAAATCCCGTTTCACATGTTCAACTATGACACAAACGACCCGAGATAATTAAGTCTCATAAAACCACAAAAATGCCCATGGGGCAAGAAGAGTTCAATAAACATTATGAGTAACAGCCAAACCGTTCTGCGCTCACACCTCTCTGCCAGTAGGAACACAAAGTGCTTTTACTTCTCATCACAAAGCCTAATTTGCACATGTACATAAATCAAGATCAGGAAACAGTTATACCTTCCCTAATATGACAACAACTGCAACACCATTACTTAATGACAATTCACACAGTGCAGGTAACAGGAAACAGGAAATTGCTTCGAGTGGCAGTTCCTGGTGCTTCTTATAACTCAGTCGAGTCTGAATAGACTGTATCAACAAAGTGTTTTCTTTTTCCTAGAATTTTGGTTGAGAAAATGTAAAATCTACACCTCATTAAGGGGGCCCTATTTTTACAAGACATGAATAATACAAGTTTGGTTTCAAGATCACTGAAGTTCAATTAAATGGACCAAAAGGATAAAACTGCTGTGGTGCGGTGAAAAGACTGCAAAAGCCTGACTGTTACTACTCGGTTTCTTTTCTGCTCCGTGCTGTTTAATCTAAGCGGTCTGGTTGAACAAACTCAGCATGCAAAGTGCTTGTCTATTACTGCAGAGATCTCACAGCTCGGCTGCACACAGACAGACACACAAGGCCAGGGGATAGTTGCTTTTAGCTGTATTCCAGTCACGGTGCAGCTATAGAAAGGTCTTTCTCCTTATCTGTCCATCACATTGAGGTTGAACGTCAGAATGCAGAATTATGCAACGAGAGGTTCGGCATTACCGTCATACGAAGTTAAATATATTCTCAGGACCTTTCATGTGTGGAAAAAAAAAGAAAAGAAAAAAAAAGAGAATGCTTGGGAACTTGTTTCTTTGATTGCTAACTGTAATACGCTTAAAACAGTGTGGTCACACATACAAAACACCAGAAAAGTTACCAAATACTAGAATGTCACTGCCTTACAAGGCAAACTTATTAGCTGAAATTATTACTTTAATTAGTGAAGCTTGTGCATTGTGTGACTGAAGCTGATTAGTAGTCTTTTTGTGTGACTCACCTACGTGAATCATGTCACATAAAAATATTGGAAGCCACACCATGTTTTGCCACAAATCAAAGACCGTCACCCTTTCTTACCAGGTCGGGCTGGAACTCTGAGGAGAACTGGTGGAGCCACGTCATCAGAGATGCTGACAGTTACCATGGCAACAAAGCTTGTTGTTGGGTCAAGAGTGAGTGAGCACATGAAGGAATCCTGCGCCTCACAAACAACAGGATTTTCAGATGCAGGATAGTTATCATCTTGCTGAAACCTGTAAACAAATGGTAAAACACTTCAGTCAGAAAGTTCTGGCCTTTCTTGGTATGTTACATTATCATGTTTCAGTGTGGTGTATTTTAGTGACATTTCACTATTCAATTCACTATTGAGTTATAATTTTTCTTATATTTTCTTATATCTTGTTGACTTAGAGAAAAGGTACTTTAAGTGCTCAAAAAATGTCAAAACGGCTAATAAATCAAACTTGAGGGGTTTAACCCTTTAGTAAAATTCTCAAGTGCTTATTAGGTCAGTGCTAACCCAATCGCAATATGCCTACCACAGTACAAGCCTGGAGCCAGTGAGATAAACACTTAACCCCCCAGTGGGCAGTTGGGACATTGCCAATCAGACTAAAACACACAGGCACACATAATTACTCATTCACGTGCTCTCAACAGGCAAAACGCACATGAAGCCATTAAAGACAGCCGCTTCACACTCACAGCTGCCGCTGCAAGCTGACTGCCATAAGCCTGTCGGACGATTGGCCACGAGACCGAAGATCACAGATTAAATTTCGCCAGTTTCCATCAATTCTGCAGAGGATGTCCAAACAGATGCCTGAAAAGAAATTACATTTGCATGTTAGGAGACTGTTAACAGACCTCCGAATGAAGGCTTCTAAGAAAACAGCCTGGTTTAATATTCTGAGAAGAAGCCTGTGAATGAGTGGCAGTCTGGTGAAAGGCCTCCAGCCTGGTAATTAGGTCATGAAGGTACAAAGGAACAAACCCTCTCTGACACTGAAATCCTTAGCTTGAACAACTTTGGTCTCTTTGCTCGTGTAAAAGTTCTGAAATACAATTAGCTTTCATGACACATTTCCCATCACAATCATCAGGTTTGACTAAAAGAAAATTAACAGAAATTTGAGATTACAGTTTTTATAGTGCAAAAAAAAACAACAAAAAAAACCACTTAAATGCACAACAGTGCCCAATCCATTTTAACCATTGCATCAAATCTACTATTTACTGCACATACATGCTTTACGTACACTCAACAAAAATATAAACGCAACACTTTTGTTTCTGCTCCGATTTTTCATGAGATGGACTTAAAGATCTAAAATTCATTCCAGATACACAATATTACCATTTCTCTCAAACATTGTTCACAAATCAGTCTAAATGTGTGATAGTGAGCACTTCTGCTTTGCTAAGATAATCCATCCCACCTCACAGGTGTGCCACATCAAGATGCTGATCTGACATCATGAGTAGTGCACAGGTGTACCTTATACTGCCCACAATAAAAGGCCACCCTGGAATGTGCAGTTTTGTCTCACAGCAAAATGCCACAGATGCCACAAGCACTGAGGGAGCGTGCAATTGGCATGCTGACAGCAGGAATGTCAACCAGATCTGTTGCTCGTGCATTGAATGTTCATTTCTCAACCATAAGCCGTCTCCAAAGGCGTTTCAGAGAATATGGCAGTACATCCAACCGGCCTCACAACCGAAGACCAC